>CAUHTR010003018.1:0-51112 GCA_959609185.1 Schmidtea polychroa
ATATATATATATATTTTAATTAATATATCATTCTGTGTTAGGAAAAGTCTTAGTCCACAGATCAAACTTAACATGAGAACCCAAGTTTCTTTGCGAAAGCAAAACAGACATAGGGATCAAATAGTAATAAAATGGCTAAAATAGCACCCTTTTCTGTCATATAAGTAGCTTTCAGATTTTACGCTTAATAAACGAACTGAAATCGTTTAACTTTAATAATAAGAGATAAATAAAATATTAAGAAAAACTAAAAATCAGATTGTTATAAAGTTTTATTATTTTAAATATAAAAAATACAGAAATATCTAACTATAAGATTTGAAACAAATATGAAAAATAAACTAAATAAAAATTTATATCCTGTTTAATGAGACTTTTGGTGTTGTTTTTCCTTTGCTAAATTATCTATGTCTGTTTTATTATTTGAGATGCAGATTCGAATGGCACCATGCAAATGTGCATCACTCATGTTAGAAGAAAATATATTTTTTTAAAACTCACTACAGAAAATGTTTAGTAGCATTAATATGTACTTCCAAACGTTACAATCAACTTCTTTCTTAAATTGCTTAGCCTTTCAAAGTATTTTGGTAAGCATTGATAAAATATTTGGATATTTTTAGACGAAAATATATTTTTTAATTTTTTGTTTTTAACTTTTATTTGTAGTTAACGTGGTAGGTCATCAATGCTTATAGTAAAGAGGTTCAAAATTAATTTCACTTTTTTTATTATATTTATGAAAATCTACAAATCTTGTTGAAAGTTATTTTTGCAAATTATCAATAATGTCAACAAAAATTTTCTTTTTTATTTACCATCATAATGTAGATACACATTTACAACATGTTAAGTGTGGTAGGTTTTTGTGAAAAAGTTTCTTCGAAAAGCTCAGTTGGACTTCAAAAACTTTTAAGTCATAAAATAGATCCTCTAATAATTTACTTTTGCACTGAATTCAAATTTAATTCATTAAGATATGCTATAATATTGTCATAATATTTTTCTCTAATCCGGATTTATAATTTCTTCGATTCTAATTATCTGCTTCTCATTTCAAATTTATAGTCTCGACTTTGCCTGATTCAATCTATGTTTCTGCTTTTTATAGATTGTCATTTGCTAAGATTTAGGGAGTTCAATGCTGTTTTCATTCCTTATTTTTTTCAAGTAATCTTCGATTTTTTCAATTTTTGGTTTTCCTTTTACCCCAGTGGTCCATTCATTATCTTGAACAAGCTTATTTCCATTTTCCAATTTGGTTTTTTTTATTTACTTATTCCAGTTTCTCAGAAATCTAGAACGACACATTGACCATTTCATACATTTTACCCCGATCATTTTGCTTATTCTATTGATTATTTAATTTGATTATTTAGATATATTTGTAAAAGAACCTTCGATTTTCATCTCTGATTTTTTTCAATTGATATTGTATTTATTAAAAAATTGACTATGAATCAGTAAAGATATCGATGTTCTTTTATATTCACGAATTTTAGGCACAGCCTTTTTCAAGTGATTTAAAAAAATTTATTTTTAAAAAAAATACAGTATTCGAAAGATTGGTGTTGAAGCTCGGAAAATTGTGAGAGAAACCGATGCATGCAGTTACAGAATCTCACATCTGGTAAGAGATATATTATATCACACCCGATCCAATAGAAACACACTGACTTAAATTCATTTTGACCAAATGGTAAGTTAATTTGTGTGTAATGCTAATTGTAAGCAAATATGTTCTATGCATTAAATGTTCAATTTATTTTATTTTGTTTTTAATTAATATTTCTAATGCTCATATGGCTCCTTCGTTGATTGTCAAATTACCTTTAAGAAAGACTGTAATAATTCTAGACAGTAACGTTCGAGCAAATGGTCCTCGGTATCTGCTGCTCTTACTGGTGAAAAAAATATTCCGTTCTGTTGAGTTAGGTTAATAATCATTTATTAATAATCAAATTAAACTAAGTAATTAGGAACTAATTAATAATTAAAGAACTGTCTGAGCTAGCAAACATAATATATCGTAAAAGGTTTATTTAAAATTATAAAAAGATCCCAAATAAACAATAAATTAAACAAACACTTAGTTAAAAAATAAAACATAATTAAGTAAAATTAATAAAATGCAAGAAGTTACAGAAAAGAAACATATTGGAAAAACCAATAAATGGAAATAGAATTTAATAAGAAATTATAATTGCGAGGTATTCTAAAATAAAAATTATGTTGAAATCTTTACTTATGTATTAATTATTTTTATAGAAACTCCTCAAACAAATTATGATGTGATTTGTTTAAATACTATTGTGAATAATAATAAAACGTTGTATTCGAAATATTGACTTTACATGGATCCAATTAATACCAAAAGTTATGTGACTAACATGGCGGCCACACCAGGACAAAAATCATTGGTTGAAGTTCTTCCTGGGGTTCAATTTATGATGAATTAAACGTTCCAAAAATCTATTAAGAAAACTACAGCTGAGATGGTGTTTGAAAAAAAAGATTTATAGTGAATGGTTTTCACAAATGCCAATAGATAAAAGAGTCAATCAAACAACAAATCTCGAATTTCAAATTGGAGATTATGTTTTGGTTAAAATGTATATTTGCAATAAAAATCAAAATAGATAGGACAGGGGAAATTATTAAGCGAAGTTATGAAATAAAAATGGAAGTACTTCAATTAGAAACCTTTAGTGGCTGAAAGCTTTTAAACAAGGGTGATGTGGAGTATTTTAAAATATAAATTAAATTATTAAGTAAGTTTTATAGATAAGTTCATCGCGATTAATTGATCACAAGAAATCGCGACACGACCTGTTGGCCAAGACGTACACTGCCAAGGACCATAAATGATGCACTTGGAGGTAAAGCCCCTCCACCATCTCGTGTCCAATGATTCCCACGCGGTGCCTCTCTTCGTGCAACCAACAGGACCTATCCCCATCAAGCTCTGATGACAGCGGGTAAAAACGATAGAGCTCGCTGAATTAGCAGCGATGTTACCAGAAGCTCCGGTAGCTGACCATAAATAGCCAATGACCGTCACTGAACATTCTAAAGAAATTTTTTTTATCAATGCCAATTTAGACGCCCCAAACTTTAGATTGGACGTCCTCTGTGAACCATTGCACTTGTTAACATAGTCATGTAAATAATTGTAGCCGAATTCTTTCGTTTTCTCTTGTATTGGTCTAGTTGCTTTAATAAATGTTTATAGTGAAAAATAGTAGTAGTAGGATGTGAGCCCGTCAGATACAAATAAGGAATGTTGGAGGGGTATTACCTAATATTAACTAATAAGTAACCGATTACATAATAGTATGTACCGGTACATATAAGTTGATAATTGACCACATGCGTACCCATTACATCATAGTCACACCACTTGCTAACTGACCCACGTGCTGATGATTCAACATACTGACCATGGTTATTGTGTCGTCATGAATAGTGGTCACTAGTTACTAACTGACTCCACGTACTGATGATCCCATCGACTACTAATACAACTCTATGTAAGGATCCAGTACGACCAATACTAAAATACAATAATAAAGACCACTTCCAAGGTCACGAATACGACTACGACAACGACAACGACAGCTACTACTGCTATTTCTACTAGTATGGTTTCTATGTATCATAAATGGAACATTTCCTTTGTTTCATATCGTTTAAAAAAATGGTCAATTAAAAATGGTCAATAGATGAAATTTTTCTATTGTTAATTGAAGGGTACAACAAAAGATAATTAATGAAATCACAAAATACAATAAAATAAATCCTCAAATGGTCTGAATAGTAATATCAATTATTTTGTAATGCTTGTTTACTGCGTTTTATATCAGTAGGTGAGAAAATACCATGAACCTTTATGTAAACATCATTAACCAATTATTATGAAAATTTCAATTTATAACAAATAAATTATGATGATTCTATCTGTATTAAAAATAACTGTTAAACATTAATTTTTGAAAAAATAAAAAAGTCGTCCATACTTGGATTTGAACCTCATACCAAACGTCAAAATCAAAAATCAAAAAGTAAACTCACCACTTAACCACCAGTCCCACAAAATAATAATAATAATAATAATAATAATAATAATAATAATAATAATAATAATAATAATAATAATAATAATAATAATAATAATAATAATAATAATAATAATGTTTATAATGAATGTTTAATCTATGAATCTTTTTGAGTTTAACGCTATGTTGTCATATGTCTATCTTTCAGTTTGAATAGTAGCCCGGAGATTGCTGTGTAGTGGTAATTTAGCTAAGTTATAGGCGTTATAAGCTTTGATTGTTACAATCGGTACATTTCTCTCCTCGGATCAGTAGACCCCAGTGTATTTCATCATAGATTCATACATCTTCTAGTTTAGTTTAGTCATAAGACCTTCTATAGGCAATCCTGATAGTTGAGATAGACATGGATCGACCAGTCGGATTAAGCCATCTCACCTTTACCCATATATATATATATATATATTTTAATTTCTAATATAAATTCGCTAAAATACAATGCTTCTTGAGGAGCTAAAAGTGACAGCATCTTTAAAAAATGTAAACGATAAAAATATATATAAGAATAATTCAATTAACAATAGTAATTAATATAAATAAGAAAATTAAAAGCAAGATATCAGACTAGATAAAACATGATATGTTATATGTAAAGAGATCTGAACAATTAAGAGACCGATATGAATTTAATCATTTTTCTCTGAAATATTGGAGAATAAAAATTTGCATGAAACCACAATACCCAGAATCTAAAATATAATATTCAATTAATACTATTATTTGTTTTTTATACTTTAAAACTCATAAAAACAGGTTTGTTCAACCGGTTAACAAAGGCAGACAGGGCCGTGCAAAGGTGCGCCAAAATCGTTAAGCCAGATTTTTACGACTCTCAGTGGAATATCATAGTTGGCAATGGTTATATCCATCAGAATTCCGAAATAAGTGTATAAATTCGTTTGTCTTTGCTTTTTAAATTCTAGTGTACTAATTCTTACTCGAATTCTTACCCGTCGCTCAGTCAAATATTTTCCGAATACTTTAGCCATAGACATAGAGATATTTTACTCTGGGGTCCTTTGAAATTCATCGAACACACACATTTCTATAATACTCACACCATTTCTTATTACTTATGTTCATTAAAAATATTGAATAGATAGAGTCATTAGCTACTATAAAATCAAGCAGATAACACGTTGGTTTTTCCAACTTACTTGGGAAAGTTTAAGAGTAACAACTAGAGCAGTCATGTTAAATGAGAATGTGGATGTATGATAGTGTAGGAGTCTTAGAATGGTTCTGGGATTTATAACACCATAAAATAAGGGCAGAACACTGCTCAAATCTTTCCAGTATTGTTACAATGAATAACAATAACAGTGAGAAATTGTGAGAAAGTAAAGTGTATAAGTATATGAAAGCCCCGGTTATGAAGGTGAAAGATCGAATTGACGTAAAACCTTCTATTGGTAGTCGAGAAATCAGAAAGTATTAAAAGATAGCGATTTTGGTAACGGAGCCGATCTACTCATTGCTTCTTAATCCAATCAAACATTATCAACCTGGTGGTAAAGAGATAGTAAAATTAAAATCATTTGCCAATCCTGTAGCAACGTAACAGTTTAATAACTTTTCCCTGAATAAATTTTACGTCAAACTGAAACTCAGATTCATGCAACAATGAGGCAAAACATACATTTAACGATTTAACCTAACACCGGTTGAGCGACAGCTTTCCATTTCAAACATTTAGTGATATTATGCTTATTTATTAAGTAAAATTATTTTTATCTATAATAAGCTATAATTATGCATCAATCAAATTATTTAGTAGTAAAAAAAATCCAAAAGATTGAGTTAATGGCTTTGGCCTGTGAATGGATCAATTAATAATAATTGTACTCAGTTTCTTATTCATTTTTTAGTCATTTCTGCGTCAACGTTTATCTTTCATACCCCAATTTGAAATCCTTTACATTCATTAGTTCGACCAGTGGCGTAGCTAGAGTACTTGGCGCCCGGGGGCAGGGATATTTTTGGCGCCCTGGGCTTACTATAAAAAATTTTTTGTGATATTAAAATAGACATATGTAAAAACGCCAAATATAAAATGCATATTAATAAATTCTAAAATAATATTTTAAAAAAATATAAAATATAAAAATATAACAAAACTAGAAAAAAACTGGAAACAGAAAAATAAAATCCCTTTTTCATCGTTTATTTTAAAAAATTTTCAATGCTTGGCTATATTTATATATTTTATATATATTGCGTTCAATCCGGCGCCCCAAAAATTGTGGAGCCCGGGGCAACTGTTACCCCCCTCGTCCCCCCCCTCGCTACGCCACTGAGTTCGACATATTGTCCGAAGGAGTTAAAATAAAATCAAAACCAGAAAATGGGAAATTTTCAAAAAGTTTGCCATTAGTTAAATATAGAACAAAGCAGTGCTTTTTTCTGATGGAACGCTCCGGAACGGCGTTCCCGCAACTTTTTCGCTGAATGATTTTAAAAAATTGACATATGTTTTGGTTTTTTGTCATATTTCTATTTCTGACATTTCAAATAGTCAATTACAATCAAATTAAAAGTAGTAGTCGTACGCCAAAGCGAGTGATATTTATATTACTTGCTATGTGTTATTACTATTATATAAAACACGCTCACGGGGAAAACATTCTGCTGTAGACACTAAGAGCAAGGAAAGGAGTCGAGATGATTTGTCTGACGAAAATTAGAAAAAGAATTATGGAATTTGCTATAAACAACTTTACGATTTGATTTTTCTTTAAATTTTTTCTACATTATAAAATTTATCGGTAATAAGTTACTAATAACTATACAAATGCGGTAAAATTGTTATAAAAATGTTTACTACCAAAACAATAGAAATTTTAATTTGAAGTGAAGCGCAAAATCACAGTTGAAAGAACAACAAGGGGCTCGCACAATTTTTAAAAAGTTAACAAGGGGCTCTGCCGAGCCCCCGTGGGACATGCATAGCTCACCACTGGTACAGATACGTTCCGGCACCGTTTTTCAAAGTATAACTAAGCCAAATGTTATATAGAAGTTTATTAAAGCACAACAACGGTTGAATATCACTTACCAGAATCAGCATTGCAAATAAGCAAAGCCCGCCCATATATCCCGAATAATATCGAATATAAGATCTCGTAGCATTGAAACAACCCTAATAAATCAAAATAGAAATAATTAAATATAAACTGGGGAATTATAATTCACTCTATAGTAAATTGCTGGATTATGAGCTCCGTCTGAAAATCGAGGAGGCCCAAATAAAAACCCTTGGCATAGATTAATGTCCAATGGCGTATCACTTGGCCAACCAGTTTGTCCATCTATTGGGCGATAACAACACGATTCTGGAACCATTTGATAAAATGGACTATATTCTGAAATAGGAAAATTTAATGTTCTATGCCAATGAATTCCAAAAACACTCCAATTTTACCTGTAAGATTAATATTATAATTACGCACGATATTTGTATTCACACTCCAATATGATAAACGATATAAATTCCATCCTCTATCAGACACTGCACAGCATCTTAATCTGATTTGGGCTTCATCCCAAGATTTCGTAATTAAAGTGGTTTTATTGTATGAAATAACCAAACTATTTTCCATAAATGTCGCAGTGTTTGCATTCATCTAACAGTATTAATGTCAAAGTGAAATATTTCGTTTAATTCTCACATTATAATCGAAAATAAGGATTAAAATTCCAGCTATAAGAAGCAGTACTGTTATAATGATTTGGAATATGCATGTCTAATGAGTTTATAAAAAAAACATTCATTAATCGCATTTTTTAATTACCACAATAATAAAAAATCTGTTTAAAAAACAAGCGCCAAGAATTGAAAAAGAACTTATAATAATAGTAAGAATTCCTGAAAATGCTGCAATGTAAACCCCATCTCGATAAAGGTTTGATCCAATTATTTCGAGAATATTAGTTTGATCGCATAAAATAAATATTGATAACACCGAAATAGCCAATCCAAAAACCTAATACTAATATTTATAAGCAAAAATAAAATACGAATTTAAATTAACCATAATTAATGATGATGAAGCCACTATAATAAATTGATAATTTATCTTGTGCATATTTAATTTATTTATTTGAAAAAATTAAAAACAATTAAACATAAATATATAATTTCTTTGAAATAAAAACAAAATGTATCAATAAAATAATTCAAATAAACAATATATATATTTTATCAATGAAACCGAGTTACCTAAATCTTTGTAATTTTGACAATTTGGGATTGAAAATTTGAAACAGAATAAATCTATATTATGGTTTTTATTATTATTCATAAATTAACAGCTGAAAATTTAAACGTAAATAACTTTACATATATTTATTATGTTAACAATTAATAAAGCAATCGAATAATACTTAATCAGTGATATAATTGTTTCGTTTTTCTTTCACTTAGTCTGTTCGAGTCGATCTCAATCAAAGCCGCCCTCAAGAAATATGATGCTCTAGGCAGTTATATAATATTATAAGAACTTTTTTCAAATTACACCACTTATTTCTTTTCAATTGGCATTGTATTTATTAAAAAGCTTGACTATGAATCAGTAAATTTATCAAAAACATAGATATATTTACTGGTTCATAGTCAAGCTTTTTAATAGATACAAAGTTATATATAAGGAGTCCCCATTGCACAAATAGAGAAGTGTGACAAATATGGCAAAATGACATTATCCAAGACAATTAGTGTAATTGATTAATTTTGGTTTAATTTTGATATTGGTGGGTTATGTGTAGGATAAAACGTTCCAGGCTCGTACTCATTTGCTTCTCCTTGCTAAAATCATACCTCACATCTTATTTTTTTATTTCACAGTGCTACTTAATCATTAACTTTACCAATAAATACCCGTCGCAAGTAACGTCGGTATTACAGATTAGTGGGTAGCCGTCAGTAAAAGTTGAGCCCAATCACAAGGACTGTTTATGTTCTGATGCACCACTGGATCACACACGTACAGTAGAAGGTATAGAGCCCTTTTTCGTTGTGATTCTTATCTATGACTTTACTACCTCGACCATGACTTTCATTTAGCTCAAATCTTTAAGCAAAATACTCGATTAACTCGCTAACCTTTACTTGGTCATCATTGTCATCCTATAATGGAATTAAAAGTCTATTTATTTATTATTGCCCTAAAATTATAAAATTGAGGGTCGTGAATGGTGCTTTGATCCTCTTTTATTACCACGTGTTGTTGCTTGATTCTACAGTGCAAGGTCTTTACATATACTTCGGACAGACCGTTATGGCTTTCATTCACCTGGACTGTTTCACCATTGCATCGGCTCTACTCACCTGTTTAACAGATAATTTTAGTAGGACGTACCCAAACAACAGGGCTCCATCAGTAGAGGAGTTGGTTGGCGCCATATACTAACAGAAAGTGGATGGGATATCCTCAAGGGGTAGAAAGTGGAAGAATGTTGGAAGGGTAAGTGAGAAAGTATATAGGTTCCTAAGGAGAGAAAAGTTTGAAGAGGAAGTGGAAAGAATCGGAACAATTGAAACGGGGCAGGAGGTGGAAATTGTATATAACAAGCTACAGGAAAGACCTAGTGTAACAGTAATGATGAATAGGGAAATTTTCGACTGTTTATTAGACACCGGAGCACGAATAAACGTAATGAGTGTGAACTGTTTTAACAAGTTACGAGGACAACAATAGATGAGAAGCGACGATAAGTTACGATGTGCAAACGAAAGTACGATAGAGACAATTGAAAGAACAAAGGTTAAAGTAACTATAGGAGATATTTCTAAGGAAGTTAGATTCATTGTTGAGGAGAAAGTGACACCAGAGGTGATTGGAGAGGTAGAATTACAAGAAGCATTTGGATATAGGCTGGCAAAAAAGCAAGATATCGAATCTAGTGAAAAAGACAAGAACTATATTTGTAACATTGAAGTAAAATTTGGCAGACAAATAAAGGATGGAGAAAGATTGACGCGAGCGTTGGAACATCTAAAGATTGATGAGGATAGTAAATTAAATGAAATAATAACAAACAGTGGAAACGTGTTTATGGTGGATAAATGGGATGTACGTCGCACGCATTTAGTAAAACATAAGATAATTACAAGTGGTGAGCCGATAAACATAAAACCATATCGTCAACCATTGAATTTGGAAACAAAAGTTATGCGTTTTTTATCAATGTTAATAAAACTTGTTCTAATTACACTTGTGTTTATTAATATTTTATTTTACTTTGCAATTTTAAAACGTCGAATAAATTATTTTTATCAAAAATGTTCTCTGTTTTGACACAGCACAATAAAATTAATTCATATTTTAACATTTAAAAACCTTACGCGATAATGATAGTTTTGTTACTTTAAAATATTTGAACATTTTGAAAATGAAAATTCAAAATTTGTAAGTTTTATGAGGAGACTAAAAAATGGATTAAATAATATTTTTAAAATTATTTTCTTAAGTACCGAGTATATTCTTTTGTTTTAATTTTAATTTACACATTTTATAATTTAAGTTATTTAACTATTATTTTTATTAAGATTTAATGTTTAAAGAAGAAACTAAAATAGATACAAAGCGCAAGTAATCTTACATTTAAATTTCAATTTTAAATTAACAAAGTGAATAAAGATTAATTAAGGCCAAACGTAAGGGACAAATAAATTTAGAAGTAGATAAAGAAAGTGGTTCTAATTCCTCTAAAAGTTTATCGGATAGTATATTAAATTCAAGCCAACTGAATTTTAAGCAAACTGCTTTAATCAAAGAAAGTCATAATAATTCCATTTTTGGAATATCTGTCAATGATCGCATTCGTAAAAATAAGTCTGATCCAATTTTATTTGTTTCAGTAGGCGGTCAAAATGTTACTTTTTATGAATGTCTTCTTGACACAACTATAAATAATATAAAATTTCTTCATGCATATAAAGATTCAGACCCGAATGAAGAGTTTTATTGCTGTGCTTGGTCATATTATGTTCCTTATCAAAATCGAAATGAAAATTATAAAGATGAAAAGTTTGAATCATACTTGGAAAGTTGCACTGTAGGTCAGCAAATCGTTGCCTGTGCCGGCAAAAAAGGAATTATTCGAATTATTAGTCCAAATATGAGTGGTGTTATCTTTAATTTAGGAGGTCATGGCCAATCAATTAATGAGATTATATTTCATCCTCTTTATCCAGATTTATTATTTTCATTTAGCAAAGGTATGTGTTTATTCGATTTCCTTGAAGTTTAAATTAACTTACTTTTATATAGATATTAATTGAATTAATTTCAAAATTTATAAATAACTTTTAGATTATACTATCAGATTATGGAATGTTTGGAATAGTGTTTTGGTTTGTATTTTCGGTGGATCAGAAGGCCATAGATCCGAAATTCTTCACGGCGATGTAGATATGGCTGGCAGGTTTTTACTCTCTTGTGGCATGGACCACACAATAAAAATATGGAAATTGGATGATTCTCGATTAATGAACTCTATTGCAAAATCTCGAAAATATTTGCACCATGAAAATGAAATGGTTTTTGATACGTTTCTGCAACATTTTCCTGATTTTAGTTCGAATAAAATCCATGGAAATTATATCGATTGTGGCCGCTGGTTTGGTGGGCTAGTGTTTTCAAAGTCGTGTGAAGGATATCTAGTGCTTTGGAAGCCTGGCTCATTAAATTCAAGCCTTTTGCCGACATTTAAAATAGGTCAAGATGTCAAACCGAGTATTCTCCATCAGTTTGAATTGGATGATTGCGATATTTGGTATGTAAGATTCGATATCGATGTCAAGCGTGGTCTACTGGCTCTCGGCAACCGTCTAGGTCATATATATGTGTGGAATTTGAGAGACAAAAAAATCACAGAAGGAAATAGTATTTTCGATTTAAAGCCACAAAAATTCATGATTAATAACAAAAACGGGCTGCCGGTCACAATTAGACAAACTCGATTTACCTATGAAGCTAAGATATTGTTGTGCGCCTGTGACGGAGGGGTGATTGCTAGATTTGATCGTACTTAAAATTTATTCCGTTGTTGTAAATATAATTGTCTTCGTTTTGATTATTATTAATTTGTTGTTTTATCCTAATTTTATGTTATTGTTAAAATTCTCAATTTAGCTTGGATACACCAACTGATACACATTGATTTGGCTTTTTTTAATATAAATATTAACTTACCTAAAATTAAATGTGTGTGTGTGTAGTAGCCAGTTGTGACATTAAATTGGCAATTACACTATAGAAAGATAGAAAAAATCTCTGTTGGAGGATAAATACACACAAACACGGTTTACAAAATTTCTATAATAAAAAATACTATAGGACATTTAATTAGCTAAAAATTTTCAATTTAAAATTAAATTATTATTAAAAATGTATGAGAATATATCAGAATCGACTATTTCATTTCAAAAAATTCATAGATGAATGCTCTTTCAATACACGGACTAATCACGAGTAGGCAATCGAATTTATAGCAATATCCCAACAAATCGAGGTTCAATATTTCTCTAGTTTTGGCAATATCCAAAGATGAGCCAATCCATTCACAAATTATTATTGGCTCTTTTAAAAGGAATCATATCAGTCATTTATAATCGAATTGACTGAAACGATGACGCTGGATAAATTTTGATCCACAATAATATATTTTCATTGAATAATCAAATTGAAAAGTTGCCATATAATCCATTTTTGAACCCATCGAAAGTGTGTTCAGCAAAATTAAAAATGGGGTAAGGACTAAAGTTTCTTCGGCTGATGGATTTAGCAGACAGACTGATTTATCCCAAAGCAGTTTCGAAAACCAGATTATAGTAATTTGAAAAATCATATAATCATTTGAATAACCATATTAAAAATTCTTCCCTAAATGCTTGAAGAAACTGGGTATTTTAGGTGAACTATAAAAAATTTAATGTATATGTAAATAAATAAATATCTTACTTCTTTTTTCATTATTTTAACATAAAAACTTAAAATATAAATAAAACTAAAACAAAGCTCAAAACATCAAATGTGCTTTGGTGTATTTGCTCGTTTATTGGCAGGCTCAACTCATTTGCAATGCCATTGTGCATTAAACCTCAAATATTCTAACTCTGGTATTTCGGTTTGGTATTTTGTGTAATCAGTTCTATAATTATAGAAAAATTGCAGTAAAGGACCATCAATATAATATGTGCAATAAAAACTTCCGATTTTACCACCATCTGCTGATGCACCTCATAAATTTTAGACTCCCTATGCGTAAATATCTGATGGCCTTACCCTCTTCAGTTTAGAATTGAATTAAGTAGTCCATGTTTTTAGTATTGGATGATGTTAGGAATGTATAGCAGTGTCATTTACACCTGCCACTCGAGGGCTGGCTAGAATATGCTAAAACGATAATATATAGAGAGCCATTCCTCTACATATTACTATTAAAGCTGTACCGAGCAGGCTTTTTGCCGAGTACCGATTAGTTGATGGCTAATTTTTTCGAACCGAGTATTTGAAGCGGTATATATTTTTGAATTTCTTGAAATTTTTATAATTGAATAAACTTAATTATTAATTATGGGATTCAAATGATGTTTATTCACTTAAACACTATTGTTTATTGTTCAATTTAGTAAATTTAATGAATTTTTTGCTGTGATTGCTGTTTAGATCACTGAATGACACCGATGACTCTTCTTGTGAATTTATTTGATTTGGTCTCCCAGCTACCACACGGAAATTATTCTAGAATTCAAGTGGATACTTGGCATTACTTGCTGATACAAAAAAAGAATTTGAACTTCACAAATGAAAACCGAGAAATTGAAAATGATATTATTTCAAAGAAAATTTGATTGTTACTGATTACTGTACTATTAGTATACTACTAGACTACTAGTCTATACTCTAGTATGAACTATTAATAATTTAATATTATTATATTAATAATTTTATAAGTTAATATGACGTTAACCAAATTGAACATCTGATATCTGTTGGATGACTATAAGTATTGGATGTGAGATATGGGGACCAGAACGATCATATTCAATGATGCTGGACGCGGCGCAGAGGTCCTTCTCAGTGAGACTCAATGTATTGGAAGACCTATAGCGGTTTGAAGAGCTACTGGAAAATATTATCCTGAATTTCAAGGACCAAAAGAGAGAAGTGGAATTAAACAACGGAATGTTGTATAACCAATTGCTGAAAAAGTTACCGGAAACCATGTTAATTCAGTAATCACGGAATTGTGATTCAGAGAGAAGCAAATGTGCAAACTTTAGCGGATTGGATCAAAAAAGAAGCTGATAGGCATCGACAAGCATTGAGTATACTGTTTGGAGAAGGACCAACAAAAATTAGAAACACAAAATCAACAACAAACTTCGGAAATGGTAATAGGCACACAAATTTTCCGGAATCTGTATTAAATGTGAAGGAAACTATTACTTAAGTCAATGTTCAGAGTTCCTAAAGCTGAATGTCAATAAAGGACATGAGTTTGTGACAAAAATGCGACTTTCTTACAATTGTCTTACAACAGATCACATGGTTAGAGAATGTGAAAAACCCAGCTTTTGTAAGGATAGGGATTAGTGAACAATATTAACAATTTAAAGGTAAATTTGAAAGCCTTGGTGGTAAAAAAGGTCACTGGAGACCTGGAAATGTGTAACTGGAGAAAGTTGTCGACGAAATGGAAACATCTGAGATATATAGACTTCCCAATTTTGAATACAAGGACACAGATAGACGTATTGATTGGCGCTGACTACCCATATCTACAACGATCTATTCGATAAGTAAAAGGAAAAAAGTAAGAACCAGTTACGAGGTTGACGCTTTTGGGATGGACATGTCTTGGTAGGATCAACAGAAATCAAGCTCCAAGATGTTCGCATTTGGTACCGTTATTTTGGGGAAACGGAAAAGTTAAAGGACGAGTTACGGGAATTTTCGGAAATTGAGGAAATGCAACTCGACAGAAATAAGTCATCCAATAAAGAGTAAAGAGCTCAAAACGAATTAGATCAGCAATTAATCAATTCTGGAGGAACTAACGAATTAGTTAACTTCATTACGAACACACAAAACATCAAACGAAAAATGAATACAGGGGAAAAGAAAGATGAGGCTTGTCGGACTGGTCAGATCATAAAATTGTCAGAAGATAAAATTGTGGAACCGAAGACAACAGAAGTGTTGAGTAATCGGGAAAAAGACAAACCAACAGCAGGAGATCTGACACCCGAAGCAGCAGTTAATAATTTTCAAATCGTTGAAGGAATATTTAATTGAATAAAAGAAGAGCATGGTCAAAGAAGATTTGGATTTAACGGAGAAATTGGAAGAATTATCGAACAGTTTCAAACAACACGGATCATTTGAACTCGTTCGCGCGCCTCTAAAGATCTACATGAAAGTCAATGCATCAATTGTGGAATTGATGTCAGAAGCAATCAAAGAACGGCATTGGAGAATAGTAGGTAGTTAGTGTAGAGACATACAATTAATTTGAACAAAGAATTTATTGTAATTAACATTGTTGAAGATCTTGACTTCATTAGACATGTTTGAATTTGATGATTTTTTAAATTGAATTTGATAATGATTTTCGAAAAATTCAAAAGTAAAGGATTATTTAAACAATCGTTTTTAATTTTTTATTTTAATTTAATTAATTTAATATATTTTTAGTTCAATTATTAAATTGATAAAAGTGCTAGTCAGAGGCACTATAGTTAGTAGCCGATAGCAGTAAACCTCAACAATATTATACTGTAAGTAATAGTTTTAACCTAGCAGTATAAGCTTAGTTGTTTTAGTAAATACCATTTTCTTAATATTAAGCAAGTAAATGATAATATAAGTATTTTACTTTGAAGTATATATTAAAAAAAAATTTATTTCGAAGGAAAAGGCTTATATTATCATTTACTTGATTAACATTAATTAATGTTGATACCTGGAAATAATCACTTTATACTAAAGTGACCAGATGTCTCGTTTATGTTGGACTGTCCCGAATTAGATGTGTAACCAGTGGTAAGCTATGCATGTCCCGCGGGGGCTCGGCAGAGCCCCTTGTTAACTTTTTAAAAATTTTGCGAGCACCTTGTTGTTCTTTCAACTGTGATTTTGCGCTTCACTTCAAATTAAAATTTCTATTGTTCTAATGGGAAAACGTAAAATATAGAACTTTTTTTTTCGTAAAATCAAAATATTAAATTTTTTTTTCTAAAATCAAAATATAGAAACTATTTTTAATATAAAAAATTTAACAAATTATTTAAAATTTTCGATTTTTTACGATATGTGATATCATTTTTATGGTTGCTGATTTTGCAGAGGTGTTTGGAAATTATTCGACAAAATCAGTGGTGAGCTATGCATGTCCCGTGGGGGCTCGACAGAGCCCTTTGTTAACTTTTTAAAAATTTTGTGAGCCCTTTGTCTTTTTTTTTCACAGCTCACCACTATGTGTAACACTTTAAACATTTTCAAAAAAAGAAAATAATTAAAGTGATTTTTCTTGCTTCTTTTTTCGTATTTTTTCCATAAAATGTAGTTGTATAATAGAATATCGAACATTATAAGTTGTGTACAAAATGATCAGCTGATTTAAATAATTAATAGTTTTTTTTAGAAATGTAAATATGCAATTTACACACTTTTCTAGTGAAGAAATAAAAATAGTGTTCTTGGTATAATATTCTATAATGCATACATTATTAGTATGTATTCAGAGAGAGGTTTAGTATAAAATGATTAGATTTCCCTGATTATGCGGTTTTGATTTAAACATGTCCCAAATTCCAATAAAAAGATCTGGTTACCTTATTTTATACATTTTCTTAATATTATTAGCCAAAGTCTGACAAAAAGTTTGTCAAAATTTAAAACATTTTGATAAGTATTCTTGTTAAATTTGATAAAAATAGAAATTAAAAATTTAATTAAAGAAGTGATCATAGTTTGTTATTTAATGACATATATAACAACAATTGTTAGATAAAAATGTCAACCAAATAAACTTTAATTTGTTAAGATTTCAAGTATTATTGTAAAAATCGTACAGAAGATCATGAAATAAAATTTTAGATATTTTTAAATGTCAAATGTTAAAATAATAATTGCTTTTATTTTATCTATTTCTTAAATTGAGAAAGTAAAATTAATGATTTATTAAAAAATTTAAATAAATATTAACAATAAAATATACTGTATGTCAAATTTTAACACGGAAAACAAATTTAAAAAATTTATCATTTACATTAATATTTTTTAAAATTAATTTACTCGTGATTTATATTTTTACAAAAAAATAATAAAAATTAATAAAATCGAAGTCAATGCTTGATAATCCAAAAGTTTCAATTGATGATAGATCTGAATGAAAATCAAAAATTATTTGCAATATTAAAATATTGTTATATTTAACACTTTGACTACCGAGGAATAATTAACTAGTCCACATGTGGCAGCCCGTTATCCTAACACTAATATACAAGTCTTATCGGAATTGATCAGATAAACCACAGTACTAAAATCAGTGAAAAAGAGAACTTACCTGAACAGTATTACTTACAACCAAATTGGGTAACAGCAACGAACAAATACGTGATGAAAAGGTGCAAAAAAGTGTGCAAAGCAAAAAATGCACGAGGAATATTTTTTATCCCAAGTGCCAAAAATTTATCTACACTCAACATTAAACCGACAAAGTAAGTTCTCTATTACTCGCAAGTATCATAGTGATATAAAAACAGAATGATAACTTGGAGTACGGGACAAATTTTCTTCTTTTTAACCGGCAGTCAACGTGTTAAAAAATTAATTTTTAATTACATATTAACACTTACTTGTATTTAAATGTTATCTAAAATACTATAGGGTGTTTATCATTGTAACTATTGTCATATTCTAAATTGAAAGAGTTTTCTGCAACATTTGTCGATGCCGGCTGTTTTCGGAAACAACATTTGTTTGGGCAATATCGATACCATAAAACCAAAGCCTATTTTTAAAACATTATTATAATATTATATTTTTAGAAATTTTATATTACTCATAATTGTGAATTTATTTTTATTTTGTTTCCCCGAATATTGGCACCTACATAAAAGCCTAAATGGGCCTGTATTAAAATTTTGTACAAATTAAAGGCCTATCAAGGCATATCTAGTTTATATCTAGTGCAGTGGTTCTCAACCCGTGTTCCACGGAACATCAGTGTTCCGTGATTACGCTTCCAGTGTTCCGCGAAAATAATGACATTTTATCTTTAAATTTGCATTTAAGATACATATCATCAAAAACCTCAATTATTTTTTTATAAGATGATTTAATCAGAAATCCGTTACACAGATATATAAACATACACATATAAAAGTGTTTTTATTGCGCGTGGTATTTTCTGTGCTTATAAGAAGGCATTGTTTACGTTTAAGACAGATTTATAGTAATTTATGATTGGTCACTCATTGTGGGCAAGTATTTTTTTAGTGTTCCGCGTAAAAAAAACATGTGAATGCTGTGAATGCCATAATAATATAACCTCATTCAATAACCAAATCGAAAATTTGCCTCCATATAGTCCATTTTTGAACTCCATCGAAAATGTGTTCACCAAATTTTAAAAATGGAATAAGGACTAAAGTTTCCTCGACCGATGGGTTTAATAGAATCAGCTTCAATGACAGATTTACTACAATATCTCAAGCAGTTAACGAGGAAATTTGCTATAATCACATACAAAGATTCTTCCCTAAATGCTTGAAGAAAAAAGATATTTTAGTTGAACTTTGAATAATTTTATGTATATTTAAATAAATGAATAAATATCTTACTTCTATAATCATAAATTTAACATGAAGACATATTATTACTAAAACCTAAACAAAGCTCAATTGAGTTATCTTATTTAATGTCTATAAAATGATTATCAATTGCGCTTTGGTATGCACCAAACACCACTGAGAACCATTTCCTATAATATAACAAAAAAATCAATAATCTTACATTATAGAAACATACATACTTACTTTGATTTCACGTTGATGTTCTCATTTAGAGTGCAGTCAGATACATCTTATACTATAGAAATCTGAAAAGTGGAAGAAAAATTAAAAACTGCACACAAACGCAACACATACTAAAAAACACATACAAACTTTTGATTCATCGAAATGCACCGCTGAGATACATTTCTATAATAATTCTATTTTAGACAATTTTTAGATAAAAAAAGATCGCTGAAAAGTTTTAAAAATATATTTTTAATAAAATTTTCAAGAGCAGATGGATTTGGTCCAATGTCTTTTCAATCCAGATTTGCTTTCCTGAAAGAAGCTCCTCATATTGAGCTCAGAAAAAAAAATTACAAAAATTATTTATTTTTATTATTCGACGATTTTTCCCAAAATGTTTTAGAAAGATACAAATTTTTGGTAATTCATTTATTTAATTATAATTAAAAACATATCTGACTCACATTTTTTCGAAAATATTCCAAAATACTTGTCATAAAATATCAAAAATCCCTGAAAATTAATTAAAAATAATTTATAATTATATTGTTGACTAAAACTAAAATTTAAGAACTTGAATAATGATCTCATATCTATATGGATCAAAATTCAAGACTTAAAATTTACTTAAAATTAGATATCTACCTGAAAGCCATTTCTAAAATGGCTAAAATAAATTTTCAAAAAACATTCATTATTGTAAGCAATTCAGTAAATTGTTGATGATTAATTGGTAAATACAGGCAATTGGTGAGTGAATTGCTTTACACGCCAACCACCACTATAGAGAACGTATCTCAGTGGTGTTTGGTGTATTTTTATTATGTGTGCTGTGTTTGTATGTAAAATTATTTTTCTGCGACTTTCGCAATTTCTATATAAGAACTTTTAATTTTTGAAACATTACATTTTTACACACAGGAAAGTTTGTGTTCCTATACTATAACTTAATCGATTTTTTTTAAATTATAGAAACTTTTATATTTCGGAATTAGGTGTAACAAGTAAGCGATGACTTCTCTTCTCTCTTGCAAATCTTACTTAATTTTAAATTAAATAAGTTTTGTACGATATTAGTTTTGCGACAAAAATGACACACCGCATAATTCTTTTATGGGAAAAATAACTAATCTAAATACAATGCCTTTTCTCGAATTTCTTTTAGGAAATCAATTTACTTTGTTATTATAATTGCCTTTAATTTCCTACCTGTCAAAAGATGAATTTTGTTTTCTACTTTGTTAACTAATTTGGTGTTTTGCATTTTAGCTCCTATTAATATAAATCTATTTTATTCCCATTTGTGTTTTTAATGCTTCCAGTTCGAAAACGATTTTTAGATTCTTTTAATTCTTTCATTTCTAAATAGAAATAATTAATTTTTTAAGTGTATTTCATAACTATTATCCATCTCATTTCCTATTAGTTGTTTTAGTATTTTCGAACCCAAACAGAAAATTGATTAATATATGATACACTATTATTAAAAACTAATCTGTAACATAACTTTACTTAAATAAATACAAATAACAGCTAATAATTATTTAAAATTTAATAAAATTAATTTACCACAATAATCATTATCATTGCCACAATTACAGCTATAACCAGTCCTGCAATCCAGGGACCTATTAATAACAAAATACATCATAAATAATAATAATAATAATAATAATAATAATAATAATAATAATAATAATAATAATAATAATAATAATAATAATAATAATAATAATAATAATAATAATAATAATAATAATAATAATAATAATAATAATAATAATAATAATAATAATAATAATAATAATAATAATAATAATAATAATGTTAATTCCGATGGGTCTTGAGGATAGAATACAACATTATTCGGTAGTTACGTATTAATAAATATATATAAATCTCAAAAACTCGCGTTGATTGAATAATACTTTTATTCACAAATCTATAATGATAAAATTAAACAAATATTCCGAAATTTTAAGGGGTTCCTATAGATTATAAGCCAAGCCAGGTAAAGACTCGATGCTATATCGCTCTTAGAATGAACAAACTCAATCGATTCTAAGTTTCCTGATCAACGTATGAGAAAAACACGAAAGAAGAGCAAAAGGTCCCATTTGATTTTGAAAACACTAAATGCCTCCTGCAATTTACAAAATGGGTTTTAGTGGAAGAGATTTGGTAAATTATTTGATGAGATATAAACAGTACCAGTAAAATCTTATTAAAAACATAAAAAATGTTTGTTTGATTTTTCTATTTTTCGCTGGATAACTTCTCCGTTTAAAAAAATTCTAATAAAAATTCATTTGTCTTTCATCTTTTCCAGGAGCAACAATCTTCTCTCTAGCCAGCTTTATTTTTGATGAAATTATTTTATAATTTAATTCAATTTCTTTTATTGGTACAAATCTTTTCGGTTTTAAAATGCTTTTGTTGATTTAAGTTCGATATTTATTTAAAAATTAATTTTTTGCTGGTTGATTCTTTACAATTTGTCAAAATATGGTTGCCAAGACTCACGCTAACTATCACCTGCTATAGAAGTTTGAGGGTCGTCATTTTGTTTATTTAAAGCCAAGGTTTATGCTTTTAAAATATGGTCATTAATTAAAACATCGATTCTTCTTTATTTCATAAACACATCCGTAAGGCATGATCTATTATCTCCAGTTTTGGTTTGCTTAATGTGTAAAAATTCTTCAAGGTACCTGCATGAAATATCCTTATTAAGCTTTATGATTCCTACGGCAACATTTTGCATAGCTGTTTCTCGCACTTAATTTTATTGCAATTTTTTTTACTGATGACTGACGCTTTTTCCAAACATTATCAGAACTTCTAGCTTAGTCTTCAATGAAATATTCTTTCTATTTCTCCACATTTCTCACTTGTAGTTTTTAAATAAAAACGACCTAACCCTTTAACGCTATTTTTTAATTCATGAAAATTTTATTTCACATAAGATTTATTGTCAAGTAAGACGAAAAATTATGCAGGAATATACTTATCTATGGACCTATAATTGTACAGTACTGAAACATTTTTTTTCTATCAATTTTTTTATTCTTTATTTTATTAACGAATTATCTGGCAAATTCTCTCTTCTGTAATTTCTTTGGATTCTTAATACATTGGTGTTACTTCAATTTGTTTCTCTTGTAAACGTTTCTGAATTCCTTTTCCTTGTTGCTTCCGCGTAACTACTCTTCTTTAATACCATAATTTTTTCCGTCTTTTCTTTGATTCCACTTTTTCGTAAATTTTGGCCAGTTGATTTCGTTCTTCTGCTGTCATCGTTGGTTTTATTGTTAGAGCATTCTTTAATCTTCTGTCTCTATCGCGTCCAGTTATAATTTCATTGGCAATCTCCTCTACCCGCATTCCTGAATTAATAACTTTACTCATTAATTTTAATACCCTGATTTCAAAGGTTGCATATCTCTCATTTTCCTCCTGTCTAATTGCAGCAAGTTCTTTAATCTTGTCTATAATAGTCAATTTAATTGTAAATGTTTCGGAAAACCATTCTTTAGTCGCTTTATCTGTTGTTTTTCTGTTTTGAAATTTTTACACATCGTAGCCGCTTCATCACAAAAGAGAAAATCGAATGCTTCTGTCTTATTCAAATCATTCCTAGCGATCCAATCATCAATTGCCTGTATCCATTTTTCAGCTTCCTTGGTACATCTGCCGTCGTATCTTAAAATTTCCATATCCAAGAGGTCTTGCGCACGTTTCGATAGTGCGTCTCTTGCAGATTTTTTCCCTTCTCCTCGAGTCGTCATTGTATGAACATTTTCGGAGTGGTCGCCAGTTACAAAAATCGCTTCCATCTAAAGATTTATTAATATTAACACAGAGTGATCACTCTTAAATAGTATTGTATATTGCGCAATAACTAACACATAGTATTGTATTACGCAATATACTGAATTGCTTTACATTTGGTCTTTGGCCTCCAATGTAATATCATTACTAACACTAATGGATATATTTGGTTGTAATTATAGGTAAAATCCTAGTTCCCTGTACCCGAATTAATTCTGTTGAATTATTTAAGAGTTTAAAAAGATCACATTTTTGACTACCAGTTCAGACTGGTAAAAAATACAAAGAAAGATATCATTTGAGAAATGCCAAATAAAAATTAAGAAAGTAAAATGTAATATGTGGTGCATTGCTTTCCTCAAAAACGCATACAACACAAACTACGCAACGCTGGTTAAGGTGGCCTTTACTATACACTTGCAATTTATATTAATTTAAATTTATTCTAAATTTTTACCTGGTTTTCGTTTTTTTTGAGCTGAGGTGGAACTCTGAGTTACCCAAACTATAATATAATTATTTCATTAAATAAATAAAATAAATTTGATATATATCTATAATAAGTGTTCAAAATATAGATATACTACTTAAACAAGCCATAATTTCTAAAATGAATCGAAAAATTAGTTTTATTTATGGAATTACGGAACATTATAATGAATTAAATGTAGAAAATATGGTACTTCCGTGTTATAAAAAATGAGAGAATACATTATTGATGACGTTATTGAACATTATTGAACATGAATTTATTAAGGCTATCTGTGATTTATGTGATTATGTGAGTTTATGTGGCGCAAACGTGTTCTAAGCAACAGTGTCGATGTGTTCGACACTATTCTCAACGACATTGTGGTTTTCTGGTCACCTGGATGACCATTTACAAACTCTTTACAAACATTTGCTGAGTTTGTAACTGTGATTTAGAAAATAAATATAATAATTATGTGTTCTTTTTTAATTTAATTTTTGGGGGTAAGATAACACGGAAGTACCGAAAATATCATGCAAAAAAAACTCTGAGTTGCAAATTTGTATTCATTTTATAGAATTTTTCATGACCACTTTATAGTCGTAACAATTCGGCTTTCTATGTTTTATCCCCCGTAAGAGCTTTGCCTACCTCATTCTCAAATTGAAAGTTCCAGTTACGCCTTTCGACCAGACTACACCAATCAGTTACTCGATTTGAGAGCAAAATGTGTTCATAAATAACATAAGTAATATTGTTTTAAATTTACAGATTCAAGCCATAGTGATTCAGTAAGATAAAAAGTAAAGCTTTTACTAGATATGAAATATTTGTATATAAAAGTCGTCATTGGGAACTCGACGAAATTTGTGTTACATAGAAAAATGAATATAAGCACTTAATGGAAATAAAAATAAAGAAAATAAAAACATCGATTGCTTGTACCAATGAACAAGTGTCCTAAAATTTAAAAATAGTCATTTATATTTAAAGCTTCTCTGAAGTCCGTAGAAAAATGCGCTAGCATACAGAAACTTCGAAAATTGTATAAACTTGTCATTATAAAAATAATTAAAAAATAAATTCTAATAAAAAATATAAAATCTAAAATATAATTGAATTTTTTTGTTTCCCCCCGTTTTTTGAGAAAAATTAATTTAAAATATTGATTTTTTAAAATTCTTTTTCATTACCAGTTCCTCGCAAATGCTTAAACTATGACATGATTTTTTTTGCCTAGCAAAATCCGTTACTGTCCAGTAGTTAATACATGTTATTTTATATTATATGACCTTCTAAAAATTATTGAAATCCAATAAAACAAAAATCAATTACTCTTTTCAAAAATGGGATGGGAACAAAAGAGTCCATTGTGTTTTCAGAATATTTTGATCAATATTTTAATTATTTTTAAAATTCATATCAGATAAATAAAATATTGATTTTAAGGAAATTGAAAATACAGTGAAACCTCTCTAATAGGACCACCCTTGGTTCCGGACCAAAAGTGGTCTTTACTAGAGGTGGTCCTATTAGAGAGGATTTTATTTTTATAAAGAAAACTAGACTTAAATTGAAGAGTTGTTTTTTTAAGTAATTTGTTTTTGTCTAAATTTTTATTAGATTATAATGAAATAAAAATTCAAAAAAAAATCATGAATGTTTTTATTTTAGATCTTTTATTTTATAATAAATACAGTTAATTCTAAACATTAATTTTAGAAAATTATTTCAAAGCTACTGCTTGATATTAATAGATATTAGCAGAGGTTTCTAATACTTGATAAGGCCGCACCAAAAATTTGTGTCAAATTGTATATTATTGATCAATTATCTTCATATTAATATTTGTAATTCTAGATCAAAACAACATTTAAAGTACAATATATATTTATTTATTAATTGGGTCTATAGCTAAAGAATATTAATAAGAAAATTAAAGAAAGGTCAATGATGAAATAAAAAGTTTATATGATATTGATCAATTGTCATTTGAAATAAAGAGAAAAGAAATTTAATATTCCATTAGAATAATTTAAAATATAATTTTTATCTTTTTGCTAATAAGTAATGAGTATTTGGTTGTAAATGACAGAATTTGTGGGTTTAAAATGAAGTAAATTTACTTTTAATGATATTGACCTTTTGAGGAAAAGCTGTCAATAGAGCATTTGTCACAGATAATGTAAGCATTGAATCATTTATGGCATAATTTGATCTCAAACCAGTTGCCATATCTACGAGTACGCTTCCAGGTCTAAAAAATTAATTATCAAAAAAAATTTTAAATAAATTAAAAAATTTTATAATATTATAATTTTATAAACGATAATGAAAATTTAGAACAAACTGTTTTAATAAACATTAGACTTTTTAATAACCAATTAATAAAAAATCTATCTTAATAAATTTTAATTTCTGATTGCCTGATTATTGGGTTCAATACTGGATGAGATGGAGTTATATTTTAAACTATAAATAGATAAAGTAATCGCCACACACAATTCTACGAAATCCAACAAATTATTTCCATGTTCTTCTAAAAATATTGGTTTTCTGCTACTTCTTTTCCCTTTGAAAATTTCTCCATATATTTTATATCTGTAAATTATTGTTTCAATCGATTTTTTTTGATTCCAAGTAATCTTTCAAATTCTTTGTAATTTTCAACATTTTCAAAATCATTAATTAGTCGAATAAAACTCCTAAAAAATCTTGAAAAATAATTAAAAATAATTTATAATACAAATGTTGACTAAAAGTAATATTTAAGAACTTGAATAATGATCTAATAATTATATAAAATCAAAATTCAAGTCTTAAGATTTACTTACAATTAAAAAACTTACTTGAAAACCATTTATAAAATTGAATTAAAGAAGTTACAAACTTCATTTTCTCATAAATGGCGAGTCACCTCAACTGGTGTACAGACCAATGTGTATTATAGAAACTTTTATATATTGGAATTAGTTGTAACAAGATGATATAAACCAAAAAAGAATTTTTTGTGATGTTTCTGGAATTGCGGTGCAACTTAAGGACACAGTTTTATCCACATGCCGATTTAAAGAAGCATTTACTATGTGTCAAAAAGGAGTTTTTGTGAAACGGAAACAAGAAAGATATCAGTGAAATTACTTCTGCTAATGTCACAAAAAATTGTGAGGAAGCTTCCGTACCTGTGATGAGTCAACAGGAAATCACTCGTGTCATTAGAAATAACTGTTAAAAGTACAACATAAAGAAAGTAGCAAAATTCCGGAAGAATACAGAGAAAATTAAGAAAGACTTCTTCGATCATGCAAACAGTATTTTTTAATATTCATGCAAATGTCTGAATTTCAAACAATGTAAGTGTTCTGTGAAGATTCGAAGCAGTGAGGAAATTATTTAACAGACCAACGTAATGAAAGGGAAATGGGAATCGGGTTGATCGATGTTTCCGTAAATAGCACATTGAAACGTGTGAGAGACAGTCAACAAAGAAAAGAAGATCAAAAAGCTAGTGCTAGATAACCTAAAGATAGGTTGTCTTTGAAAATTACCAAGTTAGTAGTATATGTGGTGTTAGGGTTTGATTCAGTTTGAGTTACCTTGAAGCCAAACGTATGAAAGAAAGTGATGCTCAAATCCCTTCAATTTCCAAACCAGGCCAAACACGAGTTTCTCTGCCAAATTTAAGCATTACCTGTGAAGAGTTGGAGTCCTCTATGCTTCAGTATGTGGGAATTATATGTAAATTATAATTACATCACAGATACTACAACTAAAGTAATTGACATGAACAAGTTGAGAATGGAACGTCAGAAAGTACGACCACAACACCAATCTATCACTATGTAAATGATGTCCTTAGATGGTATCTATGTTGATGGGAGGAATGACAAGGCTATTATGTGTCACAAAACAAAAAAACTCTACATATGACTTCATTACTCAGTAAGGTATGATTGATTTTGAGTGCGATGGTTCAAATGTAAACACTGGGAAGAAAAGAGAACATCTTGATGTCTTTATTGGTTATAAACTACATTGGTGTGTGTGTGTGTGTGCTTGTTGCATATAAACGAACTGCCTCTTTGACAATTTTTCCAGAATATTGATGGAAAGATGTCTGAACCACAATAGTTTTCTGGAACAATTGGAAAATATCTGGAAACTCTTAAACACTTGCCATGACAAGTCACATCCAGATTCAGTAACAATTTTTACGGTCTAACGCTTTGAATTCCTTTTTCATTTGCTGATCGTGACTAATCAAAATCATTTTTACTTTCTTCGTAGTCATTTTTATACATTCACTCTGATGACACTCACTGTCGTTATTTCGTCTTTTCCACATTTCAAATTCATTAGCATATGTAATGTCCATCCTTTTAGTGCTTCACATTGACATTGCTTCAGATTGACATAAACTCTTTTAACCCTTTGCACCCTAGTTCATTTTGACCTGGAAAAAAGTTTAGTCAAAAAAGGGCCTCACTATAGTGCTTGACATAATTTTTTTAATTAAATATTACGTAATTGCGCAATTAAAGATTAATCCGAATTAATTACATAATTAATCTAGGGAAGGGTATGGTGCAAAGAGCTAAAGAGTGCAGAGGGCGAATATCTCCTTACTTACACAACATTCATTTTATATTCATTAAATAATATTTATCAAGAAAATAAAATAAAGACTTACGCAACAGAAAAAACGAAAAGTTTGTTCAACAAAATTTGTGATGGCATTGCTTTTGATAATTTATTCAAAATACTTTCAAGATATGAATACAAAACTGAAGATTTGGAGTTGTAGTATTCAGGGAGAAACGTATCATTAAAGGAAACCTGACATTTAACTTTACTTTTATAAGGAGTGGAAATTGGGGAATTTGTAAAAATGGCTGTACCTTAAAAATGAATTAGGTTAATTTAATTTATTACTGACTCAAATTTTAGAAAACAGTAATATATTTATTATTCATTATTATAATCTCGCTCTGCGTGTTCGATAAAAAGAATCAACAATCCGAACGTATATTATTATTACGACAAAATATTCCTTTATGATAATAATCTCGATTTCACAACGATCTACAAAATATCTTCAATCTTCTTTGATTATTTTTCTAATTAGTGTCATTTTCCCTTTCCTACTTTCAGTTTTTTCTTATCCACCTTCGGCACAAATCCAATTTTTGATGTTGCCTCTCTTTATATAATTGAATCATCACTATAATTAATGACTTTGGACTAAATAATCTCTGTAAATCTTTTTTGACAATCATCGTGCAACAAATGCCTCGAGTGCCATCTGAAAATAAAAATTAATTATGAATCATTCGCGGTTCCCATGGTTGGTTTTCCAACTACCATTGATCATGTTGTCATGATAATGAACATCAAAATTCCACATTGTTCATTTTCTTGCATGTTTACATAACATGTTTTCATTTATTTTGCTTTTTTTTAATTGGTAATTTGTCTAATTAATTTTTTATATTATTTCTATCTAGTTTTGTCGAATTCCTTTGAATAGCCATTTTATCCTATTTTTGTGTATTTATTTCGTTTATGTTCCCTTAGTGTTTCTTGCTAAGATATAATTTAATCTTCTGTGGGATCTTACTTTGTTTGTACTCAAAATCTTGTTATATCTACGCCGGGTACAAGCATTCAGGAAAATTACTCCTTTGTTTTAGTCAAACCCAAAAAAATAAAATGAATTCGCAGTATGAAAATATATGGACTACTGTATATTTGTTCAATACATTTATAATTAGGTTTTAATGATGGTGGCCGGAAAATTCGTCCAATTTTTAAAAAAAAATTATATTGATAATTTGTAAACTTTAATATTATACTATTTAAATACAATTTTGGACATCACACCATTCATATTATTGTTTATAGACTGGAGGGGTCAAACTCAGCATTAAAGAATAAGTTAAGGTACTTCCGTGTTATCTTACCCCCAAAAATTAAATTAAAAAGAACACATATAATTATTATATTTATTTTCTAAATCACAGTTACAAACTCAGCAAATGTTTGTAAAGAGTTTGTAAATGGTCATCCAGGTGGCCAGAAAACCACAATGTCGTTGAGAATAGTGTCGAACACATCGACACTGTTGCTTAGAACACGTTTGCGCCACATAAACTCACATAATCACATAAATCACAGATAGCCTTAATAAATTCATGCTCAATAATGTTCAATAACGTCATCAATAATGTATTCTCTCATTTTTTATATTGTTATTTTAATTGTATTTTATAATTTAATTTTTGGGGGTAAGATAACACGGAAGTACCTAAGTTAATAATACTAAAAAACTTTTATTTAGACAATTCAAAAAACTAGTAGATTATATCAAAGTAACCAAGTCGAAGACAAAACTCAAACCAAAATGATCGTGCCTCCTGGCAATAAACGTTGTAAACCTGTTTTCCATCAAAACATATTTCTTTTTACGATAGAAAACCTCTCCAATTTCCATCCTAATCTTCCTTTGCTGGACATTTTCTTCTTCCTCTTTTATTTTTCTGACCAATAAATTGAAATTATAGTTTGATGTTCCAAATCTTTATTCTTTTCGCTTTTAATAATTTTAGTCAAGTGATATTTACTTAAAATCAATTTTTAAAAATTAATATTTTTTAAGATTTGAAATTTGACGAATCTTCCGGTAACCTCTAATAATATCTTATACGTTCGAGACTTCCAATATTTCATAGATAAACATACGAATTAACTTAAAGTTTTCTATATAAAAGTAATAGCATATACTTAACACAGTAGTAACCAAATTCACAGTAGTTGTGCCAAAAGTTGATCCGTTTGTTGTTAAAGAATTTGAACTTTGAGAAGTTAATATTGAATCAGTTCCATTTGAAAACAGAGTAGAGTTAATTTGACTATTTACTGTACTTGTAGTTGTTAGGACGCTTATTGATGAATCATTACCTGGAACAACGATAATAAATTCCATTAACATAACAATAATTTAATTATAAGAAAGCACTACTTAAACATTCGTTTTACAATATATTTCGGCAGTTTAACTGTCATCATCATGTAAGATAGAAAAAACTATAGATATTATAGATTTTATAAACAATTTTTATTCATTTTTTTAAGAAAATATTTTTAAAATTGTAACTTAAATGGTGAATTATATTTCAATTTATATTGACTATTTTTATAGATTGATATCTAGTTTTTTTCTATATTACCGTATAATTACAGGAATACTGTCGAGATATGTCGTAAAACGATTGTTTGAATGGCGTTTTCTTATAATAATAATGTTGGGTAATTAATCAATACGGTCGGTTAGTTTCTGACTCCTGTTGTCCTTTTTATAAATAACTAAGCCCCAACACCAAACAAATATATTTTGAATATGCAATTTACAACTCGTTACAAGATATTCACTTTTCTTTTAGAAATTTAATTTAATTAACGCTAAGACAGCCCAATGGGCAGCCGCCCTGTCTCGAGTGTTAATTTAATTATGAATTTTATTCAAAGTTTCTTTCTTTCTTTCACTGACGTCTTCTTAGTTAGTTGTTAAATTTTCCTCAAATAATTCTTTTTTTAAATTCAAGTCTAATTAATCAAATTTGAGATTAAGTAGTTATTAAATATTAATAAAATAATTATCTATTAAAACAATTTCAATTTTACTAAAATATAATAAAAACATAGCTAAACGATTATTAAAATAGTGATTCAATGTTTCATTTTCAATGAATTAAAAAATTGATTAATTTAAAAATTAATTTGAATAAAACTGTTTATTCTTACCATTTTGAAATCTGAAATGTGGACAACGGAAAAGCATGAATACAACAGTGAGAATATATTTCAATAGTTTCATTGTATAATTTCTTAAAGTAAATCAATTAAAAATATTTTACAATTTATTGATTTATATATATGACGGGTATGCTTGACTTATTTTGATGCTTGCAATATTATCAACTGCCTCGTTTCTTAGTAATTATACAAGATTAATTAATAAAACTGACTACTATTCATGTTAAATTATTGTTGTAAACTAATTTTAATAATAATATTATGATTAATTAATGATACAAATAGCTTTTCTTAAAAATATATTTACTAGCTTTAAGGTGATGTTGACCCTGAGAAAAATAATTTTGTAGGAATAAGGAAGTTAATTAAAACATCTATTTACATTTACAAAATATATAGACAATACAATTAATTCATTGTAAGTAAATCAGTAAAAATATAAAGTCAAAAATTCATACAATTTTTCTAAAAATTGTTGGGGTTGTCGGTGAAATTTGAAATTGATCTGACTCCAAGCGTGTCTTGAAATGCCAACTAGAATGACAACTCCTTGATATTACCAATTTTTATTGTCTATCAGAATTACAATCGATTTGGTTTATGATAACACAATTATGAAATAGACTCACCACTCAAGACTTTAAACTCAGAACTCATTACGACAGACAGTGAGTAATAAATAGTCCAAATAATAATTGTCAAATCGCTTCTTTAATCGAACTTCCTCTATATAGTTGTGTTGGGTTATTGGGTTGGTGATAATATTTCTAAAGTTAAAATTCTTACTCTGACTCCAAACGTGTCTTTGACTGATCCACAAATAACACTTGACAACAGAAATCACGACAATAATCACAAATAATTTTCACTTTACACTGGCAATCAATTCAACTTTCTGATCGGAGACTACACAATGCTTATTGCAACACTCAGTGAGGAATAGCACTCGTATTCAACACCGAATTGAAAAAACACTAATTACCGATTGGTTTATCGTCACTCGTTGGTATGATACTTTGTCGTTGTTTTCAGTAAATAGCTCATTTATATCAATGATGTTGCTGCCCCTGTATCTACTAAGGCGTTTATAATTTAATCATTTATTTTTAATTGGGTTCTTGGTCTTATTTTATTTGCTTCTTATCCTTCTTCCATTCCATAACATCCATATATTCTCTTAGGTTTCTTTGTGAACATATTACTGCTATAGTTTTCCATTGTTATATTAATTTTAACATCAGTTTGTAAGTTCTTTAATTGATCTTTATGTATTACATATGGTCCTCCTTGTGGCTGTTGACTATCTCCAGGTTCGTTTGAGTAGTTATTTTCTTGGTTTACATTTCCATCGATTAATCTATCTTCTTTAGATTTTTGAATTATCCTTCTAATATCTTAATCATGTTTTGCTGTTATCAAGTATTTAGCGATAAATGGACATAGACATGCTAACATCTTAAATGAATTACCGAATATCTGTCTTAGTTGCCTAAGTGATACTAATGGTGAACATATCATTTTCAATAGTGCAATCGAATAGTAAATACCAAGTATAGTTGAAAATGCATTACCTAAAACTGCAAAGTATAGAACTTTTTTGGAGTGTTCCTTTGATAGTAATATGTCGAAGTTATATAATCCATCGTGACTATTCTCTATTATTTTACTTGCATTGACCGTTAATACTTTTCTTTTTAGTTTGGAAATAATAAGTGTTTTCTTGTACTTTCTATGGCTTCTTTTGAATATAGTCCATTGCTGTCAAAATCATTTACTTCAAAGAATTCAAGTTTTTATCTAGTTCTGTCATTTCCAATTTCAAGGTGTTATTGCTACCTTTTTATCTGACATTGTTTTCCATGTCTCGTCGTCTAGTTGATATAGGGGATCTAATTAAATATTGTGCATTTATCTATCTTTCTTTGTGTGTAATTCTTATCCGTTAATATTCTCGTGATTGGTTGTAGATAGACTCTTTCTCCTTTATATATGACAGGTAACTCGTTTGTACAGTGTTTGTTTGTAGCTAATGTTACACTGACTGGTTTACACTGAAATGTTTGTATTACCTCCCATACGACTCTAGCAAATGCGCCTCGTTCTGAAAAGAGCATTGGGACCATTAGGTCTGGATTCGTGATAGCTAATGCCATTTTTGTTCTTAGGATTTCACGATTGAGTTTGCAGTCATTGATGATAGTTTCCTGGTCGACTCTGTCTAGTTGCATTAGTTGATTATGATAGAAGTAATCTTATTGTTAAAATATGATGAAAGTTTAATATCGTATTTATTAATTTTTGTTTTTGCATTTCTTATTTCATCTTTGCTTAAATATATACCCTTGTAGTTGGTCTGTATTATTGATTTCCCACATTTAACACTTTCTCCTTTACTAACAAATCTCATTGCTTCTCCTGAAGGTTCTGTCATATATATCGTTGGTGTATCTTTTTCTTGAATTACGTTTGTTTTTCGTTTTTTGTCTTTTGCTTTCATGGATTCTGAATTTGTGAATTGTCTACCTTTAATTGTCATGAATTTTAACGATTTTAATTTGGATAAAGGACATTCATATGAATCAACTTCATATATTACCATTGATTCTCCCGTATCGCAACTTATGTGTTTTGCTGGACAAAATGGGTACGTCATCATCTTCTGTGTCACACTATCGAACAATGCCTTGAACTTTCTGAGTTCGACTATATATTCTCGTCTTACTACAGCGTTTTCTATAGTATGTCCCCATATCTTGTACTTTCCACCTTTATAATATCTGCCACGCGAAGACCATCCGACTAGATCAACTCGCTGTTTTACCGATCTGTGCTTTTAATTCAACATCGTGTATTTTTATCCTTTTTGATTGAAATGCATTTTCGCATTCCTGTGGGGTTATCGTAATGGTATCAGGTGTAAATGAGGGTCTTAATATCGTCTGTGCTACATTATGGCACACAAAAGTCTTCCCTGAATATTTTATTATGCATTCTCTCGCTTCGGTGTGTATTAAATTTGATTCCTGATACACATGAAATAACTCTATTAGAATATCAGCATCTTTATCTTTTAATGACGACTTATTAGCTATTTTTTTCAGTTTCTCGGCAACGTTATTATTCTTTGATCTCTTTTCATCTAATGTTGTGGGCATTATGCCTCCTATGGCTCCTCTCACTTGCTCCTCTTACTTACGTTTTTTTCGTATTAGGGTGATTTATTAGTCGGCGCGTATTTTGTGATTTTTTGAAGTTATTTAGATTCTTCGGCGGGACTCCGTTTCTACTAAGCGTTCTCATTTTTGAATATTGTGTTACGCCTCAAAATCATGCAAAGGGAGCCGCCCTGTATTGAATTTCTTATCAGCCGGATGTCATGCAAAGTTAACTCTGTAATTTAAAAACGTGGTTTGAATTGGGATGTTGGATTTCAATGTTTAGTTTTAACTTTTAGTCATAAACAATGCTACGCTCAACCACTTTGAGTTAGGAGTCACACTAGTTCCCTGTTTTTGAAAAAAATAGGTTAGACCTCTATATATTAGTCCATCTTATTTATACAATACTTCCAGAAATTTTCCGCAGGGTTCCACCTTTATTTTTGATTTTCTTAACATTATCTTTGACTTTTACTAACCATTATCGTTATTTAGATATTCCTCCAATGTTATGCAGAGGTTCACCCATATCTCTATTAGGATTTTTTGCAGGGATCTGCCCTTACTTTTCAGTTCTAAAGTATTCACCTAAGGTTTATTATGATTCGCTCGTTGTTTTGTAATTGCTGTTATTGCATGCGCTATAAGTCTATTAGAATTGTGGAAACGAAAATTTTCTCGCTCCACACGGCCAACTGGACTCTAGTGTGATGAGATTGGAACTACGAATAAACTAAAAACTTGATGCATCTCCTGATCTTCTTATTTAAATTTACTTTGTCCGTAGCATTCCGCGATTTCCTGACTTACCTGTTGCGAGCAAGTCACGGAAATGCAGAGGCATACTAAATGTAGATACTAGGGCGTTAAGTATGTTTCCACCTTTCATTCTAGCTATCGTCCACACAGGACACAAGTAGATTTCAGATAAATGGTGTAGTGACAACTATTTCAATAAATCGCTTAGTAGCAACTACCTACTCTTCATAAGTCAAAACAACATGTAATTTTGCTAATTTGTAGCTTTTAAGGTTGGATGTAGGCCGAAAAAAGGATTTTACAATTGTTTATCATGAAAGTGAATTCGTCTTTTGAAAAATAAAAAAATACAAAAACTCCGTTTAAAATTTTAATCGTATAATAACAGGTTCATAACATATAAATATAATACTACATACAAAATCCTTACTTCTATAAGATCGTTTACAGTATTTAGGAAAAATTTGGTCTACCCAAAATTTCAGTATTAAATTGTAACTGAAATGCGTTGGTATTTATAGCCTGATTTTGGTGTGCAAGTGTGTATGAGCGCTCTGATTCAGTAAAAAATTTTGAATTATTTTAATCTTGATTCATTTTGATTTTTACCCATTTTGATGGCCATTTATTTTATAATTTATTTTATTTTCTAATTTTTATATTTTATTTATTTTTAATTAATTTCGCCACCATGATAGAGTAGATGGATTGGGCACCGCTGGCACAGGGCACCGCTAGCACAGTACCCCCCCCCCCGGTCGTCATATTTTTCAAAAATATGCTAAGTCTAAAAGTACATTTTTTTAAAACAAAGACATATGACTCATCAAGGTCATTGAAACAAAGACCATGACTCATAGTATGACTCATCAAAATTCTCAAGGTCATTTAAACAAAGACCATGACTCATCGTATGACTCATCAAGGTCATTTTCAAGGTCGTATGACTCATAATATGACTCATCAAGGTCAAAAAAAATTTTTCAAGGTCATTTAAACAAAGACCATGACTCATCAAGGTCATTTTCAAGGTCGTATGACTCATACTATGACTCATATGACCTTGAAAATTTTTTTCAAGGTCATATGACTCATAGTATGACTCATCAAAATTTTCAAGGTCATTTAAACAAAGACCATGACTCATAATATGCCTCATCAAGGTCATTTTCAAGGTCGTATGACTCATACTATGACTCATTTGACCTTGAAAAAAAATTTTTCAAGGTCATATGACTCATAGTATGACTCATATGACCTTGAGAAATTTTTTTCAAGGTCATCTGACTCATCGTATGACTCATCAAGGTCACTTTCAAGGTCATATGAGTCATAGTATGAGTCATATGACCTTGAAAAAATTTTCTCAAGGTCATATGACTCATACCATGACTCATCGAAATTTTTTCAAGGTCATATGACTCATACCATGACTCATCAAAAAATTTCAAGGTCATTTTCAAGGTCACCCGAGTCATGCTATGACTCATCAAGGTCATTTTCAAGGTCGCATGACTCATCCAAGGTCATTCACAAGGTCATATGAGTCATCGCGATGAGTCATCAAGGTCATATTATTATTTTTAAAAATATTATTATTTTATTTTTAATTTTTTTCAAAGTTCCCGCCAACGAAAAATAATAATCAACATTTACTTCACTTAGATCTATTTGGACGCTTCGTCTAACCTAAAATAAAAATTTTATTTTATTACATTCAATAATTATTTTTTAAAGTTTTTTGATTAATAATACCTTGTTAAAATAGTTAATAATTATTAAAATAATAAAAAAAAACTAAGCCCGCCCATGACTTTCATATATCTCATAATTTTATAAATATATTTTTTGAAAGGTTTACAAACAAAGATTTTTCATGTGACATCTTACAGAAATTATTAAATTGAATCGTATGAAATATCATTTCAACTATAATAAAATGCTCATTACAAATATACAACTCGCAAAATATAATTTTTATATTTTTGCAGTCAACACTTATATATTTCATTTGTGTTAAAACTTATTATGTAATATAATGAGCAAAGACTTAATAAAAAGTAAAAACTTGAAATATTATTTGTTCGTCAAACGCAACCCTAAAATGGAAAAATTATATCCTCTAAATATGCGGTAAATAGAATTTATATTTTACTATAATTTATATATTTATATATATGCTTATCATTAAATAGTGATTCGAAAAGTGATTAATGATAGTATCAAAATTTCTGATTGATTATACAATATAGAATTTTCAAGCACACTGAAGATTTCTTAAGTATAAACACAGATTTTGGTACTTCCGTGTTATCTTACCCCCAAAAATTAAATTAAAAAAGAACATATATAATTATTATATTTATTTTCTAAATCACAGTTACAAACTCAGCAAATGTTTGTAAAGAGTTATTAAATGGTCATCCATGTGGCCAGAAAACCACTATGTCGTTGAGAATAGTGTCGAACACATCGGCACTGTTGCTTAGAACACGTTTGCGCCACATAAACTCACATAATCACATAATCACATAAATCACGGATAGCCTTAATAAATTCATGTTCAATAATGTTCAATGGCGTCATCAATAATGTATTCTCTCATTTTTTATATTGTTATTTTAATTGTATTTTATAATTTAATTTTTGGGGGTAAGATAACACGGGAGTACCCAGATTTTTTTTCAAATGATATTTATTAATGAGGCATTGGTTTAAGATTTAATACGCGCAGGCAGTCACATTTTATATAGGGTATCCAGAAAGTTTTAGATAAAATTTTAGAAATGAATAAATATATTACTGCTTGATTATTATTGCTTTTAATACGTTAATATGGAATTAAAAACTTGAATATTATACTTAAATTTATACTACTATCATTAAAAAGTCAAGGGATTTTTACCTAAAATTTTACCTTAAAATTTCTTGCGACAAAATATATTATTAAAACAAAACACAATGACCCACAATTGATTAGCAATTTACAGTGACACCAATAATTTAATATTAAACAATGCATTGAGTGCTTATCTTCTGGAGAAATAGCACGTTTACAATAAAACTTGAAATTCAGATCCACTTGACTACTGTTTCTGGTTTCGATAATCGGTGGAAACCTTTTACGATTTTTGACGAGATCATATTTCTATATTTTACTGATTCTCAACCGTCTGTTAGGCGTGCATCCCATTCATCATAGTAAGATACACATTTCACAATTAAGATCGTCCAACACGCTCCTTTAATGATTATTTAGGGCTCACTAGTCATTGTGGTTTGACTTTCCGTTCCAAAAACTCGAGGATGACATCAGCTGTGTACATTTAGATCCTCCAAACAAAGAATCAATCAAAAGAACTTATGGGTCATGGTACCAGGTTCAAAAATATTTCAGCAAGATTTTGCTTTGTTCCCAACTCCTAAATGTTTAATGCAGTGATTTCGAAATCAGAACATCCAGGTGCTTGACTGACTCATATTAACGTATTGGAATTAGTAATATTCTAGCTGTAATTAAGTTATTCATTTTTAAAATTTCATCTTAAACTTTCTGGATAAGATTTAACTTTATTCATAAGTCATTTCAAAAATATATTATTAAAGAAACAATTTTCCAATATTTTTATACTGTATAAAATCAATTCTGTCAACATGCATCTGTATACAGTATAAAATCCTTTTTAAAATCTGGAAAAGCCGATATTGTTACTTTTATCAGTTGCTTTTTCATACCATGAAATGCAATTTCACATTCATTTGTCAATTGCTGCCACAACCTTTCAAATTCCTTTGAAAGTTTTGTCTAATTTTCAATAAATCGTCGAATGTAATTTTTGAGTACCAAAAATCAGTCTTTTTAAGCACTTTTTATTTATTATACTTGTCTATGTCATACGAGTTATCATACATTATTGTTTATTAAAAGCTCAAAGCAAAATCATTCATAACAAGACACATAGATTTATTAAACATGACTAAACTATACACTACAAAGCTGCAGTAAAATACATATCGACACGAACTCCCAGGAAGGGATCCCTCAAAAGAGTTAAAGGAGAAGCAGAATCATCTGTTATTTTTAACTTTGTGAGCTCCTTTTTTTGGAGGTTTACTTTTAGATTGACTCTCTGGGTTTTGGGATCGACTTTTGACATTATGGGAGTTTTGAACATCTAAAATCGGTTAATAATTCAGATAAGAATTCTTGACAAGGACCAGGAGGTTTTTAACTTTTGACCCAAAAGGGTCTCATCATACCCATTCATACTTCCCTTGCCTACACAAACCGTTCTCGCAAAATTCAAATCAAATCAGCTCATACGACAATAATGAATATCTACGGTGGTAATTCACAATTTTTAATTATTAACTTCTATACTAAACAAATGGAATTGCTTGACATTTATTTTACAACAATGGTTAGAAATAATTCGACTGCTATTTGTATTAATCATATTCACAATACGCAAACTACAAGATATCTCAATGCAAATATAATAATTGAGAAAATATGAAAATAACACATTAAAATAATATCTTATTATAAAAAATATTAATTTTTAAAAAACAACTCTTAGACACATGAGACTTGCAGGTAAAAATATGAAATGATGTGTGGCAGTGTACAATCTTGGGATCCCGGGATTGAAGTAATATTTACAAGATTCTAATCCCGGGATTTAACTGGCGGAATCCAGAGATTACTTCATTTTACTCAATATTATAGTCTTTTTAAAATCTGTGTAAAAATGCACTCAATGAAAACTGTGGATTCATGTAAACTGTTGCTCACAATTTCTTAACGGCTTCAGATATAGAAGTGCATTTGATAATCATATCGCCTTATGCATCAATGTTACAACATTATATTCCCTACTTAAAAATTAAAATTTAAAATTTAAAAATTATGCAAAAACTCTAACACCCCTATTTTTAATATATGCAGACTTTGAGGCAATTTTGCCAAGAGATATCACGCATCATCAAATTCACATACCAATAACAGCAGGTTTATTATTAATAAATAACTATACTAGTTCAAAATTATATTTTAATTTTACTGGTATGGATTGTATTTTATCTTTTATGCATAAGGTGGAGAAAATTTCAAGTATCTCAGTGCTGCTTGTAGGAACTATAATGTTTCTAGACGAATTCAGAAACAATTACCTGTTGTTTTCACAATTTGAGAGGGGTATATTCTACATCATATTTTGAAGTACGGTTTGAATAAATTTCCTTCTTGAGAATTAAATATTATTCCTACTACTACCGAAAAATTTATCTCCTTCATCACATTCATTGACAAATTGCATGTTCGTTTTATTGGCAGCATGCAGTTTATCAAATCATCACTTGCAAAAGCTGCTAATACTCTTTCAGATCTGCCTTTAGCTTCTGCTTTCGATGGTGCAATTATTAGAGCAAAGGGTATCTTTCCTTATGACTTTGCTACATCGCTTGAGGTCCATGAACCAACTTTTGAATCGCTTCCTATCTGGGATTCGGTATCTGATGATGAATTTGAACTCAGCAAAATTGTGAAACAATATTAGATTACATGTTAATCTACCTAAAATCTTCTTGTGAATTATTTTCAACAATTCCCTGTAGAGGCCATTGCATATAATGGTCTTGAGTTTCTTAATTTCTATGGCATTCCGGGCATGTCATGGGTTTCTGGGCTTATGCCATTAACGGAACCTATAAAACTTTTGCAGAACATGGAAATGTTTAATTTCTATGAGGGAGGATATATGGGGTGGGTTAACATTTGTCAACAAAGAACCAAGAAGAACCAGTGAGTTATATAGAGACTTTTTTAAATTATGTAACAACAGTTTATATGGTAAATCTGTAGATAATCTGAAAACACTAATGAATTTGAGACTATGCAATTCAGTTGAAAAGATTATTGTAAAATCCATCAGAATTGATGATAATCTGATTGCTGCTCATCTGAATGAAGATTCGATATGTTTAGACAGACCAGACCTAGTTAATGAGTGTGCCACTTACTAGTGTAGACGGCGAGAGGACATTTTCTTACAATGACCAAATCATGGCTAGGAGATGAGATACTTTAAAAATTTCTTTATTGAACACTTATTTCAATAAAATGAATTAATAATATTATAGAAGTGGACTTTTTACTAGGTTCGAGTAAAAAATGCATATGTTTGTATGCCAGTTTTATTAGAGTGAAGTGGATCCCGCGATCCCAGAATTGACAGATTTATGATCCCGATATCCCGGAATTAAGAATTCACCGGGATTTATATTCCTTAGAGCGAATGGGTTTAGAATAATCGGTTTGAATCATAAACATATGATAAACATAGTTTTAATAACAATGAATTGTGACGCATAATAAAAAATATTTATTTAAATTATTCTAACTACTCTAAATTATTTAATTTCATTTCCTGTAAAATTTATTTTTCTAAATAATGTTAATTAATTATATATTTATTTGTTTACAAAAAAAATTTACCACAGACTTTCTAATATGCCGAAAAACACAGCCCAACAGATACATGGACCTGTCAAAACTATTAAAAATATCTTTAAACTAAAATAAAACCTATCCTCGCATAATAATCACAGAATGAAATGGAGTAAGTTTTTATTGAAAATTTTTAATAATAATAATAATAATAATAATAATAATAATAATAATAATAATAATAATAATAATAATAATAATAATAATAATAATAATAATAATAATAATAATACAATTATTACAATTATTATAAAATAAATTATAAAATAAATTATAAAATAAATTGTAAAATAATATTTACATAATTTTTACACGGAGGAGCGTCAACACTTTCTATTTCGTCAGTTTCATTTAAAGAGTTAACATTTCCAATAATTGCCCTTCTGGAACATGATCTCCATTGATAACAACTCAAAATAGAAATCTGAAACAGTGAAACATATTTTAATGCGAAATTAAAAATATTTAACTATAGTTATAAATGATCAGAAAGTGCTACTCAAACATTCGTTTGATTTGATAATCTAAGCGAGAAACATATTTTAAAGCATACTTTAAAAGTATTCACAACATTTTGCATATTAATTTTCGGATCCAACGACTTATTAATATATCTTCACAAATTACATGTTCTCAACAATTATTGAAAATTTTTAATAAAATTTTAAAATCAGACATTTATTATTCTCACTTATATTGGCCAATGTCTTTGGTCTTTAATGTTCACGAGCCCGAATACAAAATGGTGAGAAGTCTTTCCAACATACAGAGATTACACTCATGATTATGGAATTGCTGCAATGAGCCATAATCACCACTAATCTCTGTCAAACCTCTTTAACATTCTGATATCTCTGTTATCGGTGTGAAAATCTCATGACGATGAACTGAATACTATGGAAAACCAACTAGTGTATGTAAATATAAATTTTTCTTTAGATTCTAACCGATGATCATATATATTACTTTCAGCGTCTCCTTCTATTAAGAAATATCTTCATATTATTTTTGTTGTTATCTTAGTTTGTATTTTCAAGCATCCTCATTTGCCTTGTGACTTGATATGTATTCGTTGATCCCACTATAGTCAGCAACGGCGTTAATTTGGCCTTATTCTACTGAACGAGAACTTTAATTTCGGCATTCCTTTCTGACTTCATCAGAAATCCTTGTTCAATCATTTCTCCAGTCTTAATGACACATTCAATTGACTGTTCGACAAATTCTGGTTGTTTTTTAACACTGATCTCCATTGTATCGAATTAATTAACGTTCCACATTTCTTCTTCGTGGAATCACGCCTCCTAGAGGAAATATATCATCGATTTTAAAACAATTTCAATTCCCAAAACAACAAAACACATTTAGTCATATTTTCACTCTTCACTTCCACTTTTAAAATCCTTTCACATCAAGTTAACTTGTTGTTTTCAACCAATAACACTTATCAACTGATTCCAAACCTATTGCCACCTTCCACCAGAGCTTACAAATACCCAGTATTCAGGAGTACTCGTTTTCACTTCCAATCATTTAAATTGTCATTTATGGCGCGCGAACATTTTCTTAACTGAATTAGGTTGTAGAGGTGGATCAACCAAATCATTTCGTTGGATAGAGACCTCAATTACTGGTTGATACGGTTTTTACTATCATTTTTTTTCTAAATGACTTCTTACTTAACCTTTTTAATTACTTTTCTGCGCCAAAATAATTTGATTTTGTATTAAATAGACTTGAACTTCTATATTTATTGTAATTGTAATTATTTATACGGGCTGATTTTATTATATACTTTGAACTAGTTCAAAGACACTTATTAACTGTATGTCTCTTGGGATCCATGGGATCCACACTAAGCTTAGTCTTAATTCCAATGGCATAATCTATAATTAAAAAAAACGATTAATATTTTATTGCGTAAAATCCAAGACGATAATTATGAAATTTGAAAAAAGGTTTAGAAAAACATTTATAAGTTGAAAAGCGCATAAACTAAATGGGAAATTTAATATAAATTTAGATTAATATAGTTAAATCCAACTCGGTTTTAATAATCTTCAAATCTGACATAAATTTATTATTATATAACAAGTTTTTAATTTTCCACAAAAACGTGCCAACTCAATTATTAAAACAAATTCAGATATCTAACTCTCCCCTTCTTAAGACTTTTTCCACTTCTTCAGCCACTCGATTCTTCTTTCGATCGTGCCTTCTTGTTAATGTAGTTCGACTGGATGAGGTGATAGAAATCTGACTATTTTATATGGGCCATCGTATTGCATACCATGTTTGCATACCATGCGGCTTTACTCGAGTTAAATCTCGCGTCTTCCATTCTTTCGCTTCTTGATATCTCGGCTTGTTTCATGTTAGAGTCTAGGTTAACACTCCGTCCATAAATTATCTTAAATGGTGATAAACCTGTAGCACTTTGTCGACTGCTATTTATAGTGAACTCTATTTTAGGCAGAAGTTCGTGCCAATTTCTTTCTTCACATCCATGTGACAATGTTGTTGTAATAAGATTTCTTATCGTTCGTATGGCTCGTTCGGCTAAACCATTTGATTGGTGCTGGTAAGGTGAGCTGAATTCCGGTTTCATTTCAAGTTCCTGTAGCTTCTGTCTTATGAAATTCTCTTTGAAATTGCGGCATCTATCTGTTAAATTTTTTCGGTTTTCCGAATCGATAGATCCAACTATTAAGTATTGTTTTGAAAATTATCCCTTCGTCTTGCTTTGTGATTGCAGCTAAAGAAATCAGTTTGCTAAACCGGTCCACCATTACTACCATATATTTAAATATATTTAATATTTAAAACTATAAAATTATAACGAGTATGAAATTTTAAATAAAATAAATGTATTCACATTTAATGTCATCCTATGGAAATTTATCATACTTTTACAAGTGACATAGTGACATCATTATACTGTGACTTCTTCATGAAGTATTTGTTTGCACTTTAATGAATTTTTACTAATTACTTTTTTGACTGAAATATTTTGCACTTTGACAAATTTTCATTCTCACATTCTACCTTTTTATTTTTACAAATCTTACAATAAGTAACATTTGCACAATATACACAATTATTATTGATAAATATCTAATAATCTTTTCGTTTAAAAATACATTTATATCCAAATTTGAAATTTGAAACTTTTATAATTTTTATAACTTTTTTTTTTTAAAACTTTTTATAATTTTTATTATATATCTAGCCAGTGCTTTTTCGCCGGAACGTATCTGTACTATCCTTTATATGCAAAAAAATGACGCTGAAATTAGCTAACAAATAAAATAATTATGCAGGATACAAAATATACACTTATTAGTTATTAGTAACTTATTACCGATAAATTTTATAATGTACAAAAATTGTAAAGAAAAACGAAATCGTAAAGTTGTTTATAGCAAATTCCATAATTTTTTTCAATTTTCGTCAGACAAATCATCTCGACTCCTTTCCTTCCTCTTAGTGTCTACAGCAGAATGTCTTCCCCGAAGTAACCATAAATCAACTTACTTCGAAGGATCGATGCGCGTGAGAATTTACAACGCCGACGACAGGAAACGATTTTAATGACATATATTTACCGTGAGCGTGTTTTATATAATATTAATAAAAACATAGGAAGCACGGAGTTATGATTCACTTGCTTTGGCGTACGACTACTACTTTTAATTTGATTGTAATTAACTATTTGAAATGTCAGAAATAGAAATATGACAAAAAACCAAAACATGTCAATTTTTTAAAATCATTCAGCGAAAAAAGGTTCCGGAACGCCATTCCGGAGCGTTCTGTCAGAAAAAAAGCACTGTATCTAGCTTATGTCTTACTACGAAAAATTATTTTAATTTTGATAAATTATTTTAAAATTTATAAACACCTTTACATCTACTTTATGTCAATTGAGAATTTAACAGCAAAATATATATTTAATGTATTAATTTCAATTTTCAATGTATATTAACATTTTAATATTACTTCTAGTGAAAAAAAAAATCGAAATAACATTGGAATTTTTAACCCTTTCGCGGACGCACTTTTTTAGTTGCTGTTTATTTTATAGACGTCATGACGGCTATACACGTCATTGTCCCAGAGCCGGATGGTACTATTTTGGCGCCTGGAGCAAACTTCTTGAAAAGGCGCCTATATTGTTAAAGTCAAATTTGATGAAATAGCTGCAGATTTAAATAAAAACATACACTTTCTAATGAACTATTTATATATTTTTAGATTATTGTTATGTACAAAAAATAAATGATTTAATTAATTAATGGTACCCTGCGGACTTTAATTTCTGCAAAATCTTTTATTAAGACATCATAATCCAAAGACTCTGCGATAACGTTATAAGAAACAAAAACCAAATCAGATCAGATTAAGAACAAAATGAAAATATTATTTGGTTTTTCCAATATTTTTGTAAAGCAACGCTTACTATGAATAAATTCGAAATTTCTGTTAAAAAGTCTAAATTTGATTTTTCGCCAATAAAGAGACAGTTTCAAAGCAATGTGAAAAATTTGAATTTTGTTCAATAAAAATTTAACATTATTGTAATAATATATATATATATATATATATATATAGAGGAAAAGCGCTCAAAAATGCAAATTTATCAAAATATAGATTATTATGTAGAAATACGTGTTATAATAACAGTCAGTATGATAGTTTTGTTGAGAATAATTATTCTTCAATTTGATCGAAAAGGCGCCTTTTTTTCAGTGTGATTCTGGCGCCTGGTGCGGTCGCTCCCTCGCTCCACCCATAGATCCGGCCCTGCATTGTCCATTAAAGGGTTAAATCAAAATTGAAATTTTAAATAATCGGAAAATATTTGTTTATAAAATATACTATAAGAACTTTTTTCCAATTTCACCACTGATTTATTTTCATTGAATTTATTGAAAAGAGCTTGAAGACTATAAATCAGTAAATATATCAAAAACATCGATAGTCTCCAAGCTCTTTAATAATTATATAATATAAATTTTTTTAGAAATACAATTTTCTTTCATAGTACACCTCTTGCATTTATTCTGTTTGCGTTCCTTCAGTTTCTTGATACTCAATATTCAGTTTGCATTTAAATTATTTCACATTGCGTTTTAATTTGCAATTTTTTGCATTATTTTATAATTCTCAGTAATTTCAACCAAAAAATATTTTTGTGAAACAAATAAAATAAAAATGTAAAATTGAAATCAAAATTGGACGCAAAATGAATTATTTGTGTATTTTAACTACTTTTTAATGTTGAATTAAAATAGTGTTTCCCAACATGGTCGTACTTTTTATGGGTAACTTTATGAAATTTGAGAAACTTTATTTTTTTGAGCATAAAAATACTATTATATTTTTGTTTATGTTTTTGTTTTGAAAATTTAACAGATATAATATTATTTAATTTTATAAGATGCATACTTACAACTTACAGATTTGACCACACCAAAATATCCATTAAATTTTTTGGGAGTTTACATCTCTAGTGGAAAAAAAATGTATATATTAGGAAAATTGTGATTTAAAAGATTCCATAGCTTTAATAATTAAAATACTTACAAAAAAGAACACTATAGTGAACGCTATAGAAGATATTATAACTCCAATTATTTTCACGTCTTAAGAAAAATTAAAATATTTTCATAAAATTCACTTTATCATACCTAATTGGGTTGTATTGATAACAGAGGTGGTCGTTTGAATATTTGGAACAATAATTACTAATTTATAATAAAGAAATACTCAAATAGTTTTTAATATTTACTTGAATTTATTATGACAATGTTGCCATATGCGATTTTAAAGGCCGCATATATTATGTCAATTATTTGATAATCATAAAGCGGGAAAGTAATTTCATTCACAATGACATTCATGTCAGCAATGACACTTCCTTGCCTAAAATTAAATTAAAAATTTAGAAAAAATTAATTTGATTTACTTAAAACTTGACATTTCAAGTTTTACGTAACTCAAAGTGTAAATCTGTTGAAAAGCAATTTTCAAATTATTGTCAACATTTTTTATAAATAATTGAGAATTTTCGCTAGAAATAGAGGAATAATCGGCACTCCAATCATACGGATATGTACAAGTAAGTCTGACGCGAACTGTTTTTAATTCACGGATTAAGATATTATTTTGCTGCACTGTGAATAACTTATAATAATTAATAATAAATAAAATTTATTTCATTACCATTTAAACTAGTTGTTGTTGGATATAAATTCATAATCATATTTTTCACGAAAGAAGAAGGATCGGTTATTTGTGAGTTAGTAAAGAGTCGTATACTAAATGCCTGAATAACGCTTCCTGCTCTATAACTCAGGAATAAATTATAATAATTAATTTGTCATTACCTCATGAAATGCCAAGTTGCATTTTGTAAATTATATTCAGTTTGATTAGTGAAATAATTGCTTAGGTTGTCAGTATATGATTTAAAATAAGTGTTGCGATACGTCGCGCTTACAGCAAATGACGGATTCCATGGATCGCTAAAGCTTCCTGACACATAGATGTCGACTGCATGGATAAAGTCAAATGTATATTATTATTATTATTATTATTATTATTATTATTATTATTATTATTATTATTATTATTATTATTATTATTATTATTATTATTATTAAATTTAAATATTTAATAAATTAAAATTAATGAAACTCACTGTCAATGCTCATCACGGTAAAAATACAACAAAATATTATTATTAAAATCATAAAATGTTTAAAATCCTTTAGAAATCTTTAAATAAAATATAAAAATTTATAAATTTTAACTCATTTATAATATTGTATGATGTACGTCGGCGTTAATTTTTAATTGTTTATAGAGAACTGCTTAATACGCCGCTATTTTAAGATACGATCAGTAATTGATACAAATCAGATTCTTTGAAACATAAATGTTAAACTCACTAATTTAGTATATACAAAAAAATAATACATATTTCGTGACACGGAAGTGATGCTATTCTCACAAGCCTAGCTTGTATAATATTATATGTAATTGTTCATTGGGTAAGAGTGGTACATGTAAATTTTGATATTTGACCTGTAAGAGTCAGGATCTGTGTTCTGATCATAAAGTTGCTGGGTTTGATTTTGAGTAGAATCAAGTTTCTTACATTGTAACGACGAGACCCAAATAAACTCGAAACTAGTCTGTCATTTGAAATTGTATTGAATATCACTTTACAAAGTTTATTTTATTTAGTCATCAAAAAACAAAAAACCTTTTGATTATAAAATTTAAAATTTTATTCTCTTATACCAATTCCCCAGTAGGAAATCGTCTTATAAGAAGGCATTACTGTATTTAAGATACACGTATTAAAAATTATCAATTTTTTAAAATTCTTTTACCGAAATAGACAATTCTCCATTGACCACAATTTTCTTTTATGTCCGTTTCGCTTGTGTTGTTTTTGGTGAATTTTGCTGTTATTGATCCTGTAGTGTTTTCTGATACATCTTCATTCTTTAAATGCGATGAACAATAAGAATCTTGCTTAAAAGTCTTATCTCAACTTCCTTTGTTTTTTTCTAATTCAGTGTCTTTCTGCATTTCCCTTCTGCTGTTCAGAATCTCAATTCATTGTATGTACCATATATATTTATTTATTTGATTTTTCAACTACGATGTTCAGCATTTCTTGGATGAGGTGGTGCTGTGGAGCCATTATTACTAGATCGCCTCCGTATGGAAGGATGCTGATCTTTTTACCTGCTACTCTGGCCCCTTTATTTCTGTTTATCGTATTCTGTATGAGGTATTTAGAATACATTCGATAATACTTTGAAAAAATTTTCACATCATTAAGACACACATTAAATTAATTAAATAGTCATTAAAATGAAATTGTTATATACAATGATCTTTACACTAAATAATCAATCATAATACTAATACATTGAATTTACAAGTCTTGCATCTGATACTTGAGATCACTTTCTTTTGTTACTAACAACCAGGCACTAATAATCAGATACCAAACAACTAGCTACTAACAGATAGGTTCCAATAACTAGTTACTAACAACCAAGTACCAACAACCCGCTACCAACTAGTTACCAGATACCAAGTACTAACAACTAGGTAATAACAACCAGCTACCAGATACTTACAACTAGATACCAATTACTTACAATCAGCTATCAAGTACTTACAAACAAGTACCAACTGTCAGCTACTAAGTATTTTGAACTAGGTACTTACAACCAACTAACAACACATAAAAATAATAACAATTAAATACAAAATAAAGTTTATTCTACATCACATACACTATTATATTGTATATATTTTATGCACTAACAAATAAATTGATCTTTTAAAAAAATCCTTTTCATTGAAAAAAATGATACTCATTGGATGAAAAATTAATAAAAATGCAATTGATTAACTGAACTCAAGGCACCAGTACTTGTAAGATGTTCCAATAACTGGATAAAAATTGAGGAAATTATAGTAAAAATAACATGTAAAAATTTAAATTATTCAAAACATAGTAAATAAATATCAGGCAATTAATGGACAAGGAAGAACTTTAAATTCTAGTCATTAATAATCCAGTATATATCTATCTTAAATACTGATCATTCAAGTTATTAATTAATCGAAACTTATAAAATTTTTGTTATTGATTATTTTATGCCGAGAGAAATATATTTTTGTGATTCAAGTATACGTTGGGTAGTTTGTTAGTGGGGATTTTCAATTAAAGGGACATGTGGAGTCAGAGGTTACCGAGTTGGATTAATAAAACCCAACATTATTATTATTGTTTCTATTTAGATAGTTGAACCAAAGTTTTCTCCGTGGGTAATGCCAATGGTGGATGGTATATAGTCATCGAACTTGCTCTAAAGGCAAAAGAATCTGATAAAAGCATCGCAAAATTCAAAAACTTGCTCAAACTAGCAACTGGATTTGCTATAATTTATATTTTTTATAAAATCTATAGTAACAATTAATGTCGTTATTATTGTTTTATTTAAAATAAATGATGCATTTATTATCTACAGCATCGTCTTAAATATCATCAATTTCTTGAGTAATTTCTTCATTAATTCATGAACCCGAACTTGAAGCTTCCCATTCTTGATTTAATGCATTTGGAACAATTAATATGTCTTAGATTTTTACACCAGTTAATTCCTCTAATTTTTCAAAAAAAAGGTTGATTAAATATTTTAAACAATAAATATATCGATAATTAATTAATCATAGTAACCTTTTTCTGACGACATTATTATTATTATTAACATTTAGAAACGATATTTAAATTTTGTTTATAGAATGTCTATGTTAAAATTTATATATGTTTTGCATTAATGTTACAATGTCCTTGTTAATTAGTCATATTTATTATTTCAAAGTGAAAAA
>CAUHTR010003019.1:0-50848 GCA_959609185.1 Schmidtea polychroa
AAGATTTATTCATTAAATTACAAAACATTAAAATATTTTGCAGTTTAACAGTAAATTCGCAAATCGTAAATTTTAATAAATTAATATTTTCATAGTTATATAGAAAATGACAAAATTCGGCTTATTAATACCTTTGAGAATGGGAAACATTACAAAGAATCCATGTACGCCCTAATTGTATTAAAAAAATTAATGTCTTCGGTGATTACTTTATTTATAGTTTAAGATATATTTGACGTACATTATATCGAAATAATTCCAATTAATTTCATAAAATTCCTATAAAACACCTGAAATTTAATTATCAATATTTTATATTATGAATGCTGACTAAAAGTAATATTTACGAACTTGAATAATAATCTCATAAATATATAAAATCAAAATTCAAATATTAAGTTACTTAAAATTTAAAAAACTTAGCTGAAAACCATTTTTAAAAATTGAATAAATGAAGTTATAAACTTCATTTTCACGTAAATAGTGAGTGCACATCAATGTGTATTATAGAGGTTACTAAATTTCGGAATTATCAATAGTACATACAGAGACATTTTATAATATAATTTTGAGTTATAAACCGTAAACTAGAATTTCGCAAACGAGCTATTTGTATATTCGCCCTTAAATACAAACACCTCTACTCATACTTCGCTTTTACATGGTAGTTTTCCATTCTTTATACTTGCTGGCCAATTTTTTTTCAATTTTAGATTAAAATTATCCCATTTCAAATTATTCTATTTTCAAAAATGATATTTATAATATTTTTTTTAGATATTTGCACTATTTATGTCTACCTTTATTTATACCTATTTTATATACGGGGTGACCTCTTTGTTAAAATAAAAATCTAATCCGCTTATATGACATACGTATAATAAATCAAATTTCGATTACAAAAAAATTAAGTATTATGTAATGAGTATTGTGAATTCAGTTAAATTCAAAAATTTGTCACCAATAATAATGCATTCGTGGCTTGCCTTAACTTTCTATGCCAAATAGAATAAAAATTATTCCAAAAACTTTGTAGATAATACTTCGTCTTATACATGGTAGTTTTCCATTCTTTATACTTTCTGGCCAATTTTTCTTCAATTTTAGATTAAAATTATCCCATTTCCAATTATTCTATTTTCAAAACAAATTTTCAAAATTTTCAAAAAAAATACAATAATAACATCTATTATTGTGAATTCAAAAATTTGTCACCAATAATAATGCATTCGTGGCTTGTCTTAACTTCCTATGCCAAATAGAATAAAAATTATTCCAAAAACTTTGTAGATGATAAAAAATGTTTGTTATTTTATTTACAAAATCGACTTTTACTTTGTTAGACTCAGAATTACATTCAATTGTATATGGGACAACTATAGCAGACTTTGTAGGCTCGTCTTCTCGTGAATTGAATTTCCAAAAGGGACAAATTGTTAAATTATATCGTCGACTAAACTCACATTGGTGGGAAGGATGTGTCAATGTTGCTATTGAAAATGATAAAAATATTACCCCTCTGAAAATCGGATTAATCCCCCATTCTTACTTTCGTATTCATGACACAACAGGTTGTTTTCTTATATATTGTTTACGAAGCAATATTTTAACAACGGAATTTAGAATTTTCAAAAAATCAAATTTCTAATAAACAATTTAAAAATCATTCCACCATGGAGTTTAATAAAAAATGGACAAATGAATTCCCAACAGTCGAGAATTCTGAAAACTCGATTATTGCTGGTAATTGAAATTATTTCTCATCGAATTTCATTTGATATATAGACAAAGATAGCATAAAGTTGGAAACTGATTCCGATAATCGGAATAGTGATTGCAAAAGTGAAGATGAATTGTCATTGGATAATGCACTAGCTGAGGTATATCTATAAATTATTTACTAAAATTAAAATACTTCCGAGTGTTTTGGTTTTTATACATTCGGTTTCATTCTATGGCACTTGTAGTGGATGTAGAATTGCCTCACACACACACGCACATATACGATAACGAAATATTTTTTATTTGACTATTTTATCAAGCCATTTTACTTTAATATTTTTAATTTATTATTTATTTTTAACGAATTTTTTTATCATTTTCAGATTTATTATTTAGGAAAAAAATTATTCAGATGCAATCGAACGCGTTGATTTTTTTTTCTCATTAATTTTTACTATTATAGGAATTTTATTGATCGAGTGCAATAAGGTTTTTAACTCGCAAACAAGTTGATGTTCAAAACAGTATATTACTCATAATTTGTCAGCAATTAAGATTTTTCAAAATATTGAAAATATTGATAAAAACAATATAAAATAAGAAAATAATCATTAATTGTGTTAGGACTTAAAACAATAATAACATCTATAATATTTAAAAAAATCAATAAATTTATGCTGAATTTTAATGCTGCATTGGAAAGTGACAGAAAAAATTAATTTAGCACACAATAAATAATAAAAAATGCATTTTCGACAAGTGAAAATGTTGCATGGAATAAAAGCATTTCAAATTTGTATTTTTTGAATAAACAATGTCTGATAAAATTTATAATTTAATGCTAAAAGCTTTACTGAATTCAATCTTGGCTTTGTCAGAATTTATTATTTGATCTTCTTTAAGTATTTGAACCACTTTTTACTCACCTATTGTCATCTATTCATCTAAAAAATACACCCTAAAATGATAAAAGATAAGATAAAAATTCTTGTAACTTTCTTTAAATTTTAATAAATCCAAATTCCGTTTTTCTGAAAATGAATTGAATAAAAACTAACTGTAAAAACACAATAGTTTTAAAACTCTTTCTATATCTCACTATTTTACATTCTCTGAAAATATTTGATATTACGCAAAATCAGCTAGTTAAGAAATAACTTTGATAGGAACATTTTATTAATATTTTGAAAGAAATTTTGAAAATATTGATAAAATTGAAAATTTCAAAAAAGTTAATTACACCACCTTCGATCGATCTGAAATTTTTGAAAGAATGCATTGTTCTCAATGGAGTAATCTGTCTGCCAAATTTCAGCTCGATCCGATCACGGTGGATCACGCAAGATTTGCTCGCCTCATCGTCCAGGGTTTCATAAAATAACGCCACATATAACACCAGTCGTTGTTTACAACAAAGAATGTAGGCATATTGATCGAGTGCAATAAGACTTTTAACTCGCAAACAAGTTGATCTTCAAAACAGTATATTACTCATAATTTGTCAGCAATTAAGATTTTTCAAAATATTGAAAATTTTGATAAAAACAATATAAAATAAGATAATAATCATTAATTGTGTTAGGACTTAAAACAATGATAACATCTATAATATTAAAAAAAATCAATAAATTTATTTTGAATTTGATGGGAACATTTTATTAATATTTTGAAAGAAATTTTGAAAATATTGATAAAATTGAAAATTTTGAAAACAGTATATTTTGTCAGCAATAAAGATTTTTCAAAATATTGAAAATATTGATAAAAACTATATAAGTTAAGAAAATAATCGATAATTATGTTGAAAAATCCTTAGGACTTAAAACAATAATAACATCTATAATATTAAAAAAAATCAATAAATTTATGCTGAATTTGAATGCTGCATTAGAAGTGACGGTAAGTGGGTCTATGTGTTTCAATCAAATCACACACTCGAAATTGTCTAGAAATGGGATCAATTTAAAAACTGGAATTTATTGATTTTCACTATTTTAATTTTTTCCAGATGATGCAAGGTTTTGTGGATTTAGAACAAAAAAATACCATTAGACTTCGAACTTCTTCTAAATATAGATCTGAAGATCCATCTATTGCTCTTGAAAAGAAATTCGTTAGTCCATTATCTAAACACACTCCTGATTTGGTCCGAGATATAGTTACAAAGAAAACCTTTGAAAAACCGGTTATTTATGATGAAAACCTGGATGCTTCATCTCCAGATAGCATTGACCTTTCAATTGCCAATAAAATGACATCAGCTGATACATTTGCGGAACAAGGATTAAATACGGTAAAGAAAAAAAATTCTCTGTCTACTTTGAAGGATGATCTTAAATTTAATGAAAATCAAGATTTGAGTAATATTAATGAAACGTCGTTCTGTTCAGAATCTCTTCCAAATGTTTCATTATCCATATTAACAATGATCTCAGATTTAGAAAAGGCTACAAATGCCGATAAGATATCTAAACCAATGCCATCAAAAGTTGCTCCTCCTTTAGCTCCGAAGCCAAAAAAGAATTGAAAGGAAATTTATAAAAAAAATCACTCAGTATTAATTGTAATATTTTAATAAAATATTTTTTTATAAAATGTTGTCTTGTCTTGGCTTTTTTTAATTTTCTAGGAAAATTTTTAAATCATCAGTTTTATCGCCATTCGTACATCTTTTTCACAATATATTTCGATAGCATCACTGTCATCATCAGGTTGCCTACGTTCACAACGGATGAATAACTATACTATATTGATAATATATAAACAAATTATAAAATCTATAAATTTTAAATTACAAATAAAAAATTTAAACAATTAATTTCTTTAAAAATAATTTTCAATAATCAATTATTTTTAAAATTATTTAAAAAATATTATTTTAATTATTTAACATAACTATTATTCAATATACATCAACATACAAAAATTTAATTAAAAACATTCAACACACGTATTCACTGCATTCTGCACATTGATTTTAGGATTAAAAGTTCTTATCAATAATGCTTCACAAATCACACGCTCAAAACAATTATCAAAATTTTTTGATAAGATTTTAAAATCAGACATGTCTAATTCTCTCATACATGATCCTTAATATTGGACACTCCCTTCGGTCGATAATGTTTTTTGTGTTTTTTTCGGTTGATTTGCTATAATAAGAAATTTTTATGTTAATTAAAATCCAAGAGGACTTTTCGGCTATTGATTCGTTCTATTGGTAAATTGATATTTTTCGGATTCACTTTGAATTCCTTAATCGTATTAGTTGTATATTATGACTTTCTTTCGAACTTGTTTCCTTGAATTTGAACATTGAAAAACAAGGGCACCTGGTTATTTTTATTTTACATAATATCGATAGTTTTTTAATGATTTCTATTTGAGTATTCAACAAATACATTTTATAATTGTGTACCGGTCTAAGATTTTCCCTATGATGTCCATTATCTTAACCCTTGTTTTCTGCACGATTCATTTTGTTTTTCCTTAAAGAAATTTAATTATGATCGAATATTTATAAAATGGTTGACAAATCAGATCCATGCATATATTGCGATGTTTTTGCTAATTTATATTTCTGGTATATTCGTTAGCTAGTTTAAAGACTCACTGACTCCAAATAACTAAGATAACTCAATGTCTTACAAAAATGTATTTCAATACAATAAATACGTTTTACAAAAATTTATTATCAAAAACTAAATAAATTGTTACCCAAAAATTTCGGCGAAACCTCTTAAGAAAAGACATCGGTTTTATCCAATCGTTCTTAGGTATTTCTAAGTTGGCGACAGCTGGATTCAAATTTACTTACAGCTTCGCTCTAAAGAAAAAGGTATGAGACGAGGGATTCCAAAATTTGCGCGATCGATTGTTACCAAGAGTCGGCAAGAACGTTTCCTAATTTCTTACATTCTGCACTTTATAAATAACAAATAAAATTAGTAAATTAGTAAAAAAAAATTAGTAAAGCTTGAAACTGTTGTTTTAAGCTTTTAATCTTAATCTCTAACGAAACGAAAAGCAGCTGGTATCATCTGTCTTATTATATTTCCTATTTATCTTTCCTATCTGTCCTATTTATATTTCTTATCTGTCCTATCTATCTTTCATATCTATCTTATCTCTTTTGTCTATATACACCTAGATACCTTGTTGCTTCATGGGAAATAATGTAGCTCTATGAAGATGTGAATTTTTATGTTTTGTTTACATGAGTGTCTACATGTCTGTTTTCATGTATATTTACATGTTTGTTTACATGTCTATTTGCATGTCTGTGGACATGTGTTTACATGTGTGTTTTCATCAATATCAATGATCCTCTATGACTAAATCTTTTTATGTTTGAATCCTTTGTGTCTAGTGCCTTACATTTCAGTCTGTACCCTACAATGGCCATTCAAAAAATGTCTCAATCAAAAATGACAAACATGCCATCAAAAAGCTGAACTACTGCTCTATACCTATACCTAACTTGCTATAGGTATATCAGTTAATTCCCCATTCAGAAATCACTAGAAAAATTCAAATCAGACTCAGCGTCATGTCGAACACTTCAAGCCACTCGTCCAATAACCAAAACGGAATACGGTTCTGATTTATTCAAATTGGTCCTCTGGATGAGATTATCGCTGTCCAACCATAATGTTCCTACAGTGTTTTGTCCTGAATTTTCACTTTTTCCTCCCAAAGGATTTATCTACGAAACACCATTTCATCTCTTTTATATGATATCGATATTCGTTTCGTAAAATCAGTAGTACTAAGAATTCAACGTGACACTAGGAAAGTGCTCCAACTTTTCAACACGAATAGTGATAAGATTAAGTGTAATTTATCATCTTCTTAGGCTTTTAAGCTCTCTTTCAGTTTGTTTGGAATCTCCTTTCCTGAAACGACACACTTCTTGCAATCGTTTGCATGTACCATAATTGGTTCTGTCTTTCGATTTGCTACTAGCTGTAATATTATATTGATATCATTAGTCCGTAATAACTCATATGGTCCTTTTAAATTTCACATAAATTTCGTTGATAGGCTTTTCCTTTTATATTGACACTCCAACTGTTTAAATTCAAGATAACGAATAATAATTTTATTTTCATCCACAGAGCCACGGGGATCAGTTTTGAATAATAACAGTTTGTCCATTTCAATACCATAAGATAATGCCATCATTGAACAACCTAATGGTCGCATCTCAGTTGATTGGGTAGAAAGCTGCTTAATATCCGCAATAGAACGACATATTATGTCACAAAGCATTTCATATCCATTTTTATATCTAAATCGAGCTGCTTCCATTTGTGCACGACATACTTGAGATCGATAATCAGGGATCATACCAGTCATGACACCTCCAGGACTTTCAGTAATATTAAACAACCTTGTAGCTGAACTCTTCTCAATCATTTTATCTGGAACCTTTCTTTGTGTAGCTACTACATCACAATTATTGCATCGAATACCAACGGAAATCCATCCACCAAATAAATTTAATATTAGTTGGCCAAAAACACCATTAACGTTATCAGGATCTCTTGGGATCATAAAAAAGAAACCATCAGTTTCGTTGGTAGTATTTCCAATTTCCATTGAGTTATCAGATTCATAAATTTCTTCATTAAAAGCAGCCATATTTTATCATCATTCGACTCCAGCAAAAAACCAAAAACAACTCATAATTCTATTCAAATCGATAACAACTCTAAAATTACAAAATCACAAAAATCTAATCAAAAATTGTCCTACCTCTTGCTCGCGTCTGTGTGTGCACACAAACCCATCACACAATACAACGCGCACACAGACGCGCACTGAGCTCATAATTTACCACCAACATCACCTGATCTCAGACAACCATACGGTCATGATAGTCGTTTGACACTTTCTGACTGAATTTTATACTGAGGTCGAATTTCGTCCATGCCTCTTGCATACGCTCTTGCATCTTCATGTGATAATCCTCTCGATTCAAATACTGTGTTGTCTTGGGAAAGAACAACAAATCTATTGGCATTTTACTTTGCTTCAAACACATCAAGTAAAACGGTTCCTAGTTCCCTTTACATAATACGCATTATGGAATATGGATATCTCAATTGATTTGTCCAGAATCGACATAAGACTCAAGCATATTCGCTAGTGTTCCGTTAAATCTTTTTACCCACCTGTTTATTTGCTGATTCTACGGGGACGTATTCGCTCCTCGACCAATTAATAATTTTTTAGATACTCCATGCCTAATGACTATATTGCGTGCTATTTTCCGACATATTCGATCGTGTTACTGCTACGTGGGCCTAATTTCAGTTTTTGAGATATTTGATTATCTTTTTTTTGATCAACTTTTCTGTTACGGTAATTTATAATTTTCTTTAGCTATACTTGAATATATTGTTGTAATTATCGATAATTATTTATGCTCAGTTTCCTGTTCCTAGTTTGAGTTACTTAATTTCTTATCGTTGATTTTGAGTTAACTTGTGATTAAATATATATTTTTCAACACATTAAAACAAATCTGCAAAAGAGATAATAGTGTAAAAGTTCGGTGTAGTGATGAAAGAAAATTGAGGATTAGTTAAAAATTGGAACTTGACACATTATTCTCAACTACGAAATTGTAATTTTCAATCAAAACAGTTTAAAGAACTGTATTACTATAACGTAATCATTTTAGATTTCCACATAGAATTTTAATTTAGACTACGCAATAATAATACACAATTGAAACCTGGTAAAAGTCACATTAAAATTATATATATATATATTATTGACGTGTTTATATCGTTATATTTAAATATTTTCAAAAATAAAAAACAAGTTAATCATTTCATAAAGCAATAAATAAGCATATAGAAATAAATAATTCAACTTCGTTTATTTAGGCTTACACAACATAAATTAATTTTTGAGCTTCTCATTCTCCAGATCTATTCTTTCTTTAGCTCTATAAACCTAATTATTATGTTAATAATACATTTTCGTAATTCATTAACCTTTGATTGTAAATATAAACTGCCTCCTTTAGACCTATCATTAATGTCAAATAAATGTGAATATCTTTTATTAATCTTTTCAATATCATCTATTTTATCAATATTTAAAATTAATTTTGCTTCTTCAAGAGTAATTCCAAATGAAGTGTCCGTATAAACACTCTCTGAATTATTCGAACTTGCACTTCTTGCTTTTGATGCCTGTTGACTTGCAACATACTCTTCTTTTATAGCTTTTCCAACTGCTCTTCCAACAATTCTTGAAAGCCCAAGAAAAATTTGAATAATATTTTTTGGCTATAAAATGTTTTTAATTAAAATTTTAAAATTTAAAATCCTCACAAGCATAAATTACAAATATTGAAAAATAATATAGTTGAAGAATAATTAAGATTTAAATAAGTTTAATTTATAAGTGGATAAACAAAATTTATTAATTTAAGTAATTCATTACTCTGAAATTAATCTATACTATATTTGAAAATTTATTTATAATTTTAAAAGTATTCAATAAATTAAAAATTGAATTCAACTTTTGATGCATAACATAACAGGCGATGTTGATATTATGTGGTTTGGGAGGAATTAGTAATCGGTATCTTGGCACTTGATAAGATCTGTAAATCCTGGTATCAGGGTATCGTTAGAAAAGACTATAGTACAGTGTTTCTCATCCCAATACTCATAGCGGATCGCAAAATATCTGCGTTTTACGAGGACTGGTAATAATATTATTTTTTATTTAAGAAAAATTATTTGTTGTAAAAAACTGCAAACTACATTGAGCAATAAATATTTATTAATTATTTATTAGTATTTATTTATTCTCCTTAGCAGCTGAAGTTCTTCCATCACGGGGTCATTACTAAGACTTAAATTCTAACCGTCAAATCCTCAATCAAAACATGACTTCTAGCAAACTGTTGAGGTCAGTAAATTAAAATAAATTTAGGTTGAAAATTTAAATAAAAAGTAGGTGAAAGAAAAAGACAAATAAAAGCGTGATCATGCACAGAATTGATAGTAAAGGAAAGTATGATGGAAGCAATATTAGGAAATGGCAAAAGCAGTTGCGAAAGGCAAGAATCGGGAAATCCGAGAAAAATCAATAAATTGTAAAGTTATTGAAATCGAATTGGGAAAACGGGGCAGGTATAGATTAGCTGATGGTCAACAAGATGATGATTAGGGATTTATCAGAAAATGGTTAGAAAGGGTCGAAAAACATTCGAATGTGCTAAAACAGAAAATCGTTAATTAATTAATTAATTGGCTAATAGAAAACCCGAGCTAATGAGAAACTCGAGCCAATGGAGAACCCGATAGATGAAGGAAACCCGAGATCGATTAACATGAAAAGTAAACAAAATGAGAATCTCGGAAGGCCATTATTATGACAGCATGATTAATGGAGACAGATAAAGTTAGGACTATTACGAAGAAATAGCAAAGGAAGCCAATTAATCATGATGTGGTGCAAACAACGTTCAAGGAGCCAGTTGTCAAACCATTGTCAGATCGGAGCAATCAGGTCAAAAACCGTTTAATCAAAGTGATTATTCCAGTATAAAAGCAAACTAAAAATTCAAATTAATCGGCATTTTGACTCAGCTAGGATTCGAAAATAAGATTAGTTAGGAGAAAAGACGAATTAAGGGGATTAGGGAAAAGGAAATATAGAATAGGAATACGAAAAGGTGAAAAGGAATCAAATCAAATAGAAAAAGGAAAACGTTGGTCAAGAGAACCTAAGGAAATAAAAGATGAATATTATATTTGGTCAAAGCATCAACACCGAGCGGAGAATCGGTCAAACTTAAACTTTGATTATTGATTGTTTATTGTTGAGAGAAAAATATATTTTTGTGATTCAAATATACGTTGGGTAGTTTATTGTTTTGAAATAAAGGACACGAGGAGTCAAAGGTTACCGACTTAAATTACCTACAACCCAACAAAACCACAGTCGTCACAAGTGACGCTTTGTACTGTTTAGCTTCGGTGGAATCCGAAAACTAAGTCCAGAACTCCCGGACTTGTTAAGTTTCGGATTTCTGGTATTCAGAATACTAATAGAAAGCAGAATACTATCTTTCACTGGTCCCGATAATCATCGCACACTTTCAAAAAATAATTATCCATATCTGTATTCACTTCTCAGAAATTCACTCAAACAGTCCTCCGGGTTAAGAATATGAAATAAACGTGATTCACTTTTGCTTCCCTTCGCAACTTCCATATAACTTTCTCTTTCTACTACTAGACACCGGCTGCTAATCAACGTTGGTAATGTGTCTAATGAGTGGCAAAAGATTAGCGTCCTTCTGGTGAGTTACAGGTAAGCATATATTTTACCTTGTCGTGCTGTTTCCAGCGTAATCCAAAATAAAGTTGTATGTTACTGCTTATTACCCATTGAGTGATCAATGTTGGTACTGTATCAAGAGGGTGAGTGCCAGCAAAAAGTGAGCGCGCTACTCCCACTATAATTGTCAAGCATTCGATTTGGTTCATGTATTACCGATAGAAGGTTTATGTTCGATTTTAATGTGGTCCCTATATCTTAACAGTTTTCCCCCAATATTGTCATAATTTTCAGCACACTTATACTACATTCAATCGCTTAACCGATAAATGTTATATTACACAGGCCCGCCGACAGCAAATCCGGCCCTTAGGCAGAGAATTTCATGGGCCCCTAAACAATTATTAATCGCACAACCCATAAAATAGTCGATTTCCGTTCTTATTTTGCTTTATCTCCCTAATTCGAAATTGTTTATTGTTGTTATGTATTCCGGTTGTGGTTGAGTAAGTTTCATGCAATACTTCTTGCTTATGGTTTATTTTTCTTTTAATTTGGGTATTTTACTTTTATGTATAGTGGTTTCTGTTATTTTTGTTTAGTTGGTGTTTATCATGCTTTATTTTATACTTAATGCTGGGTATGCGTGTTATGTCCCGATGCATTCTGTCACAATTCTATCTTTGGGTCTAAAAGTCAGTTTTAGCCGAGTACATTGATAAATGGTGCGTTAGTTCCGTCAAAAATTTTGGCCAGTTGATTTCGTTCTTATACTGTCATTGGTGGTTTCATTGTTAGCGCATGTTTTAATCTTCTGTCTCTGACGCGTCCAGTTATAATTTTATTAGTTATCTCCTCTACCCTCATTCCTGAATTAATTATTTCACCCACTAATTTTTATACCCTGATTTCGAAGGTAGCATGTCTCTAGTTTTCCTCTTGTCTAATTGCAGCAAGTTCATTTATCTTATCTATAATAGTTAATTTAATGGTAAATGTTTCGGAAAGCCATTCTTTAGCTGCTTTATCTATTGTTTGCATTGCAAAGGAGAAAATCGAATGCTTCTGTCCTCTTCAAACCATTCTTAGCGATCCAATCATTAATTGCCTGTATCCATTTTTCAGCTTCTTTGGTACATCTGCCGTCGTATCTTCTAATTTCCATATCCAAGTGTTCTTGCGCACGTTTCGGTAGTGCGTCTTTTGTAGATTTTTTCCCTTCTCCCCAAGACGTCATTGTGTAAATATTTTCGGCGTGGTCACCCTTTACAACAATCGGTTCCATCACATTTGGTCTTTGGCCTCTAATTTAATATCATTAATGATATAATTTATGTTAATCTTCTTGCTTTGTTATTATATTATTTTTAATTTTTTAAAGTTTTTGTTTATTTAAGTTCGGATATTATTTATTTTATTGATAGTTAATGATTTTATTTATAGTTATATGTGGAGATGATGCGTTCTTTTTATGATAAATTATCGTGTCATTCAGACAGCAACATTTCAACCTTAGTTCATCTGACAATAATCTGGTATAAAGAATAATATTATCACTGATGAAAATTATAATAAATAATAATAATAATTTATTTCCTCGTTTATTTATACTGTCATTAATCGTAGATTATCAATAATTCTGGTGAAGTTTACCTAAATCATGAAAAATGTTTGTCATTTTATTCAGGGATTTATTAAAAATATGTAAAAATATCAATGATTTAAAGAAAAATTTTCTTAATTTATTGCTTTGGTAAATAATTTTCTATTTAATTTTATCCATTTGCGAAAATTTTTTTTAAAGTTTAATACAATATTAAAATATTTTCATCGACTATTTATCCTCATAGTTTAATGGTTGTATACAAAGCAATCTATTTTCTGAAATAATATTTTCATCAATTTGGGAATTGGTTTAATTTGTATAGGGCAAATGTGGAATTTCGCTATAGTAAACTTTTCGGGGGTAGTTAAATAAAGCATTGTAAATGATTTTTTTTATTAATATATAGTTTTGATCGGTGTATTATTGAATTATTATTGTATTATTATTTAATTATTTATTTAATTATTAATTAATTAATTTATTTATTTATGTACCTACGAGAAGTTTACTATAGTCTGGAATTTTCCATGTTCGTTTCTAAGCCCAGTCCACTCCAGCGATAATTTATTTGACTAGAAAGGCTCATTTTCATTAAAGAATTTGATAAACAATATAAAATAAAGACTATAATTTATAATTTCTGAAAATACAATAACTAAAAATTCATCAATAATCTCAGAATCACAAAATAAAAAATTTAAAATAATAATAAAATTTTCGATTTATAAAAAGTTAATTTTTCTTTGATATGTGGCAGAATCACTGGTCATAAGGTATTGACTCAAAGGCTTTGTAGGTGTAATTAATGAAAGCCAGGTCCTTTTTGTATCCAGTCAAAGGCATATTTTGTAACTCTAAATAAAATACAAATTGTAGAAACAAACACACATTTTGTACATATAATATATGATCAGGTCATTTATATAATTTAATATCAAAATAAAAATTTGGAAGTCAACAAAAAAAATAACATTTTCCCAATGGTGCTTCACATGAATATTTTGTGCTGAATCAAATATTCGCAATTATTTTTTCTTTTGCTTTTACAGATACTTTTATATTATGTTTTTAGCATGTTGGATTTTGTATTAAAATAAATGTGTATAATGAATATTCGTTCTAGCGTAATTCCCATCTTAAGAAAAAATCTAAAAATCGGAGTAATTTTTTAATTATAAAATAATAATAGTTTTTTTAATCACATCTAATGATGACAGTGAGACTGTCGAAAAATATCGTAAACCGCATTTGTGAATAGCGCTTTCGAATAACTCTTTTATTTTAATGTACGTTTGTAACCCAAACAAATTAAGAAATACTGGGTCTGGTGGATTTAGAAAAACTATATCTTTTCTGTAGAGGTAATCCTTAGTATATCAAAAGATTATAATATGTTTGTTCAATTAAAAGTCCTGTTTAAAATTTAATCAAAAAATGTGATCTGAAGAAAACCCATTTCTTACATAGGAATTTGATGATATTAATTAATATTGACATGTGGAAATATTTCCTAAAATTAATGCGAAACGATGTTAGGTTAGAATGATCTATATCAATTGTATATCAAAGTTTTAAATCAGTGGTATATCGTGAGTTTCATAGTTGGGTGAACTTTCAAATAATAAAAGATATTTGTTGTCAAAACGCAATGGGAAGAAGTCCAGGGAGGAAGGGCTCTCTTTCTGGAAGAGTTATTTTTAATTTTAATTGAAAATAGCGTTTTTTGGCATAAAAAATTATATTTTAAAAAATATACAGTATAAAATAAGTTTAATACAGTAAATTTTAAATAAATATTATAATTAATTATTACACATCCATACCGATAACAAAGTTGTGATCACCGCAAGCAATATGAAATTTTCATCATCTAGACCAATAATGCCGATAAACTATCAACTTAAAACTATGAACTTTTCTCGTATATTTTTATTAATTTTTTATGTGAATAATGCATCGGTATAGACAGTTTGTGTATCGTTGTTTTTATCAAAATAAAAGTATATTCAAATTTAAAAAATTAACAGCGAACCTGTGGCCTATTAATAAGGGGGTGATTGGGGATTTGCCATACCTATAATATTTAGCAATAATTTTTCATAGTTTTTTTAATTTTTAATAAAATATTTTAATAAAATATTTTTAATAAATAATTATAATTTAAAGCTATTGGAATACAATATATTAAAACAAGAGATAGTTTAGGATTTTAGACTATTAAGACACCAGCAGCCTTAATTGGGTGATTTTGAAAAAAATTATAACACAGAGTCACTTAAACCCTCCTACTAGATGGCCTGGATCCGCCACGGCAACAAAGTGTTGGGGTCCGTGTTGAAGTAGGGAACCTTTCATAGGAAAACATAAAATTAAATTATTAATAAAAAGTAAATATTGTCAAAGATAGCAATAAACTATTATTAGCAATTGAATATTTAGAAAATTAAATATAAATAATTAATATAGGTATTTATAGTAATTGAAAAATCACTTTGAAATCACATTAATTTAGTGAGGGACACAAACTCATACAAGCAGAATCGAGAGAATCAGAAATTCAGACACAGCTAAAAATACTAAGAAAGAAAATTATTTGGTGGGAAACACGCAAATTTTATTAGAGATACCAACAATGTGAAACAAAATTTTGAACAGATCGACAATTCAGCATTCCAGGTTTCTAGCAGAATCGTTCCAGTAATTAGTTACCACATTTGTTCAGTTTCAGGAATCTTGGCAACTATTGCGGGAATATTTAAATCGGTACGTAAAATAAATAGCAATTATTTTTATTGGAGCACCAGTATTTCCTTTTTATACTTTAGTGCTCAGGGTTTAACATTTTAGCTAGATTACTTTTAATAAGAGAAAGTATTAACCAATTTCTGGGTTTATATTATCGCGGATAAAATTCGGGAAACTACTCTCATCTTTTACCTTTCACCATTGTCGAGCTGTTGGCGCATTTTAGGGTCAGCTTTAACACTTAGTAATAATCTTCAGGGCGGTTTGAATAACCGATCATCTTTCATTTAGTTGCAACAGTGTTTGTATAGCTTATTTTTATAAGTATAATTGTGTTGGGTTATTGCGTTGGTGATAAAATTAGAATTCTTACTCTGACTCCAAGCGTGTCTGTGGCTGACCCACAATTAACACTGGAAACTTTATTGAATATCACTCAACAAACTACTGTTGTAGGGTGCTTATTAAAACCCTATGGTGAGGCACACTCGCATAACTTTGATTTGACAAATCTCTCACAACTGAGGAGTGTAATAATTGGTAATTTTAACTGGCTGTTCTATGATTTTGACTTTGTTTACTCGCCTAACTTTATTCTATTATCAACTGAATAAACTCTTGCTGATTCTCTTTATTTCTGTTTTCTTTTTAGTTTCTCTGCTTCAATTTTATTCAAATATTTTTTCCAAATTGTTCTCTCTCAATGGTTTCTCTAAACTGTTCGCTAATATAATTCTCCCACGTTCTCTTAATTTCCTATATTGTCCTCTTTATAGTTTCTCTCTATATTGTTCTCCCTATTTCTGCTTTGCTACCTCCTTTTATACCTCGTAAATTTGTGGCACTTCAGTTTATCTTCAATTTCCAAATTTTTTCTCCAACATGATTTTCGACCGAGTTATCTTTGACAGCTGTCGAGATATTTTCTAATTTTCCCTTTTGCGGCTCTGGCCTGTTTTTGTTTTGTTCCCGTTATCTCTGACAGGCTGTCGAGATAAGGATATTATTGTTTTTCTATTTTCCCGATTTCAAAATTCCTTTTTCTTTTTGTACTAATTAATTAGTACTGACCTTGGTTTTTATTTTCATGTTTGATTTCTTTTGTTTCCTTCCTCTTTCTCATTTCTTTTTGCTCCCATTTTCCTTTCTGAGTTCCCATAAATCGTCCCGTTTGTCATGACGATATTCTCCCAAGTAATTTTATTTATAATTTGTCATTTAGATATCCTCAACAATTGTAATTGTGTGATATAACAATAAATTTCTAATAAAACATATTCGTTATTTATTTATTTAATAAATTTGGAGTCAGAACTACCAGTGTTAGTTCGATTAGACACGAACCTAAAAAAACTTAATTTATTAAAATATTTTGAAGCAATAGAAAAATTAAATATAATGGCTGTCAGTAACTCATATTAGGAATGGTAAAAATAAAATTTACATTTAAAGATCTGTAAGACAAATAATTTTTAATAATCTTACTTAATTTATTGACACTTTCACCGAAATCATCAAAATTACTGACATCATCAATAGATTTAATATTTACAGGAATTGCGGCCGGCCTTTCTCGAATGTGTTCCCAATCTATATTTTTAAAAAATTCTAAAGAACGAAATTCGTCAACTCCGTGCTTAGAGCCCAATCTGTTCTCATGTTCAGAGCATAGCAAATTGATTAAACTGCTAGCTTGACTACTAATTGGCATTTCTGCAGGGAATATTAGACTTTCTCTCCAGGAAATCACTTTCAGGTAGGTTTCACTTGGTGATTCGGAACAAAATGGTGGATATCCTTAAATAATATTAATTTAGACTGTTGGGGTTATATAAATAGTTCTTGTTAAAATTTGTATACACAAAAATTTGATTACTAATTAATTAAAATTTGAAAAATAAAAGACAAATATAATAATTTGAAATCGATGTGATTCCCAAGACAACATAGTTTCGCATTTACAAATTAATTAACCTTTTAAACGCCGCAAATTATTTGTACGGTTATGCACTACAGACTGAGAAATTTCTAGCAAAGACAAAATCTAAAAACATTTTGTCATACTAAACATCGATCTGATTTAGAAGAATGAATACAAAGTGAAACGCGTTTATGTGCTCATTTTGTATGAGTGGTGTGTCATGCATGGAAATACAGCGTCAGTTAACTCTCTTATAGAGTTTAAAGGGGTTAATTAAATATTTTATAACGACATTAAACATGTATGTAAGAAAACAAGATGAATAAGTTTGATAGACGTGATCGCGTATAGTCAAACTGCTGTCTAATAATTAAATTTATAGTATTTGTTAGAAGCTATAACATTCAATTCTTCTGTCATCAAATAAATTACTAAGACTTATAAATCCAAAATGATATTTCATTAAATCTGCTTATATAAACAAATATTCTTGGGACATTTTAATTTTTTATAAATTTCATCACATTCATACTTGAATTGCAATTTTATTAAAAATTATTTTATTTCAAAATTAAACAATTTTAATTCTAATATATTTCAAATGATTTAAGTTTCACTTTTAATTTTACAAAATTTAATCATGAAATAATTTTAATTTAACATTTTAATTTTAACTCCTCACAGTATTCAATTTAGAGATTTGACTTATCAGATTTGCTGGCTCATCCTAAACACAGCATACAAAAGGTAATCTAACTCAACTAAATTTGAGATTTTGGTTGAAGACAAAATTTATTCGAATTACGATATAAACCGAGAGTTAAGTTAGATATTTCCAATCAGAGTTGCAAGTATTTTCGTATACAATATATAGTTTTAGGTTGATTTAGGTTGACAAAATTCCTTACCAAGAATTTGGAAGATTACTAGGAATGACCAAATCTTTAATTAAAGCAATCATTTATAAATATTAAAAATATGAGGCCATCGAAAATGAGCTGGAGAAAGAAGATTATAAAAATTTAAAAAACTATTTCATCCATGTACGCTGCTTCTTTCCTAATTGCATTAAAAAATAAATGTCTTTGGTGATTAGTTTATTTATTTAGTTAAAAATATATCTAACCTACATTTTATTGAAATAATTCCAAATAAAAAATCATTGAATTTCATAAAATTCCTAAAAAAACACCTGAAATTTAATTATTATCAATGTTATATTATATATGCTGACTAACAGTAATATTTAAGAACTTGAATAATGATCTCATAATTATATAAAATCAAAATTCAAGTCTTAAAAGTTACTTGAAATTAAAAAAATTACCTGAAAACCATTTTTAATAAATTGAATAAATGAAATTTAATAACTTCATTTTCACGTAAATGGTGACTCACCTCAACTGGTGTGCACACCAACGTGAATTATAGAGGTTATTAAATTTCAGAATTCAGTGTAATGCCTTGTATGTAATGCCTTGAAAAAATATGCACACACAACCACCCAAAGTTGACTTAAATTCACAATAAACACATAAGTAAACACATTTAATTAAAATTACGACTGTATTTACACATGAAAGATCATAAATGAAATATAAATATGACTTGGATTAACAGTTTGTGGACGGTAGGCCAACACTGCTGGCCACGAATTTTGTTCCAGACCTTGAACAATGTATAATTGCCAGTTGTGCTGGCCAAACTTTAAAAAAATCATACCACGATATCAGGCATTCGTATACTAAAAGATTTTATGCTAAAAATAATATATTAATAAATTAATTCCGTCCGCAAACGGTTAACATGCTAAAGAGTCATAAATAAACCCAGGAAATCGATCAGAAAAGATAGAAATAATATGTTACAAATGATGACATGAATATATAAATGAAAGTATAGTTCCGATATAAATTTTATCCTTCACACCAGAGGCCGTATATTTCCACGGAAAAGATGTTGACCAACAGTCGAAAACCATATTATTGAATTTTAGTCTAATATTCTTCAGTGCATTTGGCAGTTTATATTTTTTATTTTTTTATATATTTTCCCGCTTTATGGGGATTGTTAATAGAAAAATAGGCTGGGGTGAAAGGGTTAATAACGGAATTATTGACAATATATTATTTTTCAAGAATGTATATAAATATTTGAGGTCAAATCTTTTCTACGCCCTGATAAATAATTATTTAATCATTTTGGATAAAATAAAAATATTAAAAACTTTATTTTACTCATTTTAAAAGGAGACTTTGAGAAGGTTTGACTCATATTATTTTGACTCGTAGCTTAATTTTTAAAAAGTTGTCATAAATTTTTAGGGTTAGTTTTTCACATTTATCAAGTTCGTTCTATGGCCAGGCGAGGTGTAAAAAAGACTTCATCCAATATTTCAAATGTATAAACAAACCAATAAGCATTTCAAACATGATTACTCCCAGTGACCACCAGTCACAAGCATTAGTGTATCCTTTTTGTTGGAAAACCTCTGGAGCGATATAATCAGGAGTGCCAACTGTTGAATAAGCCTATTAAAATTGTAAATGGAATTGTAAATTATATTACAATACCAATTTTCTTCTGGCCTTTTTCCAACTTTCAGCTTTCCTTTTTGAATTAATACTATTTGCTGAAATTTTAAATAAATCTTTATAATATATTATAAATATATAATTTGTAAAAATATATAATGATAAAAGCAGCTAAATAATTAGAATTTTAGAAAATTTTCCATCAAATTATATTTTGTCGAAAATCAGTCAGTCGCCGTTAGTACCAGTTCACGTCGAAAAAGGAAACGGTTCACTCGCGCAGATCGATCTAAGCGTAAGTGGGACGAGATAGCCGCCGTGGAGGCTGCTCTGTACTCAGCTCCTCTATTAGCCCAGTCGGGGACAACGGCGTTGCGGGTGGTCACTCAGTCGCCTTCCTTTAGAATTGTGCCAGTAACGGCTACTCCACGACTACTCGACAGTGCGTTCTGGGCTGCAGACAACGCTGCATCGCGAGTGTTGAAAATCTGAGCTGTTTTTTGAACGATTTCTTCATCGACAGTGACTGACCAAAATATTTTGAATGTGTATTTATATCTGTCTGTTATGATATTCTGAAATATTGATGGAAGATATGAAATGTGTTGTGGCGTTAATATTTTATCGGTAATCTTGTTTTTTTTTGTTTGATCCATTCTCGGTAGTGTGGTGATTAGGAAAATCGGTAATATGAATGTGTATGTGAAAATTGCAAGCGACAACACCCATTAGACCAGGGTTATTTAGTGACTCTCACCGAATTTTGTTACATGGATGTGAGGTCTTCCATCGGCATTCCAGGACCCGAATGGTGAATGTCATGAAGAGTAGTTCTAACAAAGGAGCTCACCTGTTCATGGATTCCCAGCCATTATGTGCAGCACCAACATGGTCGTCACCATGGGTACATAGGTGGTCTAAAGACAGCAATCACCTTGGCGTCTAGAAAAGAGTCGGGTTGAGAAAACCACAGCTACCCCTAATACATTCTTTAACAAGAAACACCCCTAGGCGCCAACAGTAGGCTGGAGTCGGCTCGCGTGAGCCGCTTGTTAAATTACCCCATAAACCAAAAAAATAAACCATTTTAATAGTATACTAATGCAAATAGTATGTTTAACAAAAAAGGAAGATTTGTTACGTTACGTAAGTATGAAGAAGTGGGGAAATTTGTTATAGTCTGTTACAAGGTGTCGAATCTATTTGACTCTAATTTTTCAACCACTTTTTACTTTGTTCTGCAACCGCACTCAACAATATATACTGGTTGGTTCATTATTTCAAAATTATGTCATATTTCTAGAGTTTAGTTTTTAAATGTACCAAGATAAATAAAAGTATTTTAAAATTCTTACTGAAATCACATGGTTTGGCTTTTGATAAATCTTTATAAAATTCTGTTCTGTGAGACTTCTTAAGTCCAGTACATAATCCAAAATCACTGAGTTTTATATGACCCTAAAATGCTTAATTCAATTTCATATAAAATATTGCAAACATTGTCATTTTTCAATTTATATTACACTAGAATAATAAATTTATAACTTTGAATAAAAAATTTATAACTTTGAATAGCACTGTATATTTCGATATAATTAACTCTAAATTTTGTACAAACAAACAAACTTTCAATTTTATATTTATAGAAGATTGTCAAAATTTTAAATTAAAAATGAAAGGAAATATTTTAAGGAAATTAAAATTTTTGCATATACCATAATAATCTTTGATTACCTTACTGTCCAAGAGTAAATTATCGGGTTTTATGTCTCTGTGAATAAATCCTAATTTGTGAATAGAATCAATCGCTAAAATAGTTTCAGAAATGTAAAATTGTGTTTGTTCCTCAGTAAAAGTATCCATCTTTATTAATAAATTCATTAAATCTCCTAATAAGTCACTTATCAGTAAGATCTTTAAAATATAAACTTTACCTCCTGGAAGAAATTCCATTACCAAGTATAAAAAATGTGAATCTTGAAAGGAATAAAACATTTTTACTACCCAAGGATTGTTCACTTTTGCCAAAATATCCCGTTCAGCCCGAACATGTGCTATCTAAACAAATGAAATTGTATAAAATATGTATAATCAAACTTGATCCTTTTCAATCATATTACATTTTCGCAGAATTTTCATAGCATAGATGTATCCATTGTCTTTCTTTTGGACTAATGCCACCTATAATAAAAAAAAATTTAATTTAGAAATTCTTATTTTTTAAATATATAAATAAATAATAATAAATCAACATATTTCATGTCAAGTTTATTTTTAATTTCGTTTTTCCAAAAATGTTAATTGTTTAACGATTTATAATAATTATTTACTACAAAAAATAATATAAACATAGATTTAGTTATGGTTTCAAAAGCAAATACGATCAGAAATATCCATTAATCTGCGAAAAATAGTGCTTCAAAATATGAACATGAAAACAATTAAAATATTATATAAAGTATTAAATTGGGCCATAAGACGGTTTTTTGGCGCCGAGAAAGAGTTTAAGTTTTGCGCCTCTAAGCCTCTACCAAAATAATAAACACTTAATGCCTGAAGTTCTATTGGTTGCGATAGGTTTATTTTTAGTAGTCTAAGTGCTGGATCATCGTTTTCTCTTAGGATTTTATCCTCTTTGGCGTGGTGGTGACCATGGCCCCCACATGAGGGAGGCTGACAAGGCTCTAGCCCTAGGGCCCGGGATAAATGGGACCCGCCGTGGCAGGTCGGTTAGCTAAATGAGATGAACATAAGACAGAAAGAAACTTATTAAATATTGACTTTTGTTTTGTACATATCAACTAAAATTAATTACTGCAATTTTCTATAAGCACATTATATTATTCCGCTAATCCTCTCATCATCGTGTTGGTGATTTATCTCCATTCGGGCATTAATATATGCCGTATTGCCAATGGAAAACACTTGTCTGTATTGATACATTTAAAAAAAAATCAATCGTATTTTGATTTAAAGCTCAAATTTGCAAATACAATTAAAAACGCTGCATGCGACAGCAAGCGAGTTCCGGGTTGGAGGTGCCTTTGAACTTCGTCAGAACATGCATCAACATGATGATACAGGTAAAGAAGTTATACTTCTCTTTTATTTGTACAAACATATTATTTTTTATTTATAGAGAAGCCTATTCCAATGCTACCAGCTAGTGATTTTTAATGTTTGTTTGTTTTTATAATTTGATACTTTTTGGATGGTGCAGTTAATGTTTCAGTTGCAGACTGTATTAATAACTCTGAAGTAAAACATGATGACCCTGTAACTTGGCCTCTAGTAATCTCGCATAACCTGTGACAAGAGATAGTACAAACTTTCAGCTTTCGAGAATTCCAAAAGATTTATAAGGTATTGCCAAGAGATCTTAATGGTAGAGAACAGGCCCCAAAAGAGGAGGGGGGTAAGGAGGTTTTTTTGACATGGGCCTCTTAATTTAGGTGGCCTCCAAACAACATTATTTTGATACTACACCAAACGATCAAAAAGTTTGTTTTGCACTTTTACGTATTTAAGATCAACCATGCTCCAGGAACGTGTAAATGGTTTGGCGACGCTGAATATTAATTGGGATATTGCAAGAAATGTGAACTATTCCGAATGAATAAGTTCGTTTGCAGCTCCAGAAGCTCAAAAAGCTCACTTTTAAATATTATATATTTCGAAATCGATTTTTTAAAGTTTAGAAATAATAAATTCTTAATCAGTAAAAAGTATACATTTTTGTTATATTTTTCATTATATAGGGGCCACATATAATGTCAGACCTGGGCGTCCAAGTGGCTCTAACAGGCTCTGGTAGAGAATTTCAACATTCTTTACTCTATATGAAAACGAAAGATAAAAGAACAAGAGAACATTTTCCACGAGATTGGTTAACATGGCGTGCACCCAAAGAAGTTCTCTTCTGTCTACTATTTCGTATTTTTTGTGACCAAATTAGCAAAAACTTAAGCAGTTTAGCCCAAGAAGAATTTTCACCTAGAAATAAACCTTGGAAAAAGTTGTATGATATTTTGCCTCCTCACGAAAATAGTGCTCCACATAGAAAACATTATTTATCATGGAAATTCTTATTGCAGGACATGGAATAGATAAAGATCTACAACGGCAAATTCAATGTGAGACAACTTATTGGAAAGCATTTCTGAAACGGATTGTAGATGTAACATTATTTTTATCATCAAAAGGTTTAGCTTTTCAGGGAGATAACACACATATTGAAGATGTTCATAATGGGAATTTCTTATAAATTTTAGAATTGCTAAAATTTCAACAAAATCAGGTGGAAGGTAAAAGTATGAAAGGTCATACACATTATTTGTCGTGGAATTCTCAAAACGAGTTTATTGCCCTTTGTGCAGACAAAGTTCTCCAAACAATTCTAGACCAAAGAAGAGACTCAATTTTCTACGGAATAATAGTAGATGCAACACCGGATATTTCTCACAATGAACAGAACGTCCTAATTCTAAGATACATATCCCTAAACCAGGACTCAAGCCAATTTGAGGTGAATGAACGTTTCATTGAGTTCATGAACTTTACTGGAAAAACTGGAGAAAAAATAACTATAGAAATGCTTGCAAGCCTGGAAAAAACAATATTCATCTTGAAGATTGCCGTTCGCAAGGCTATGATAATAGCGCAAATATGCGTTGCGAAATAAAAGGTGTTAGAAATGAACAACTATGCATTGTTCTCTCCTTGCGGGACACATTCATTGAACCGTGTAGGAGTCAACGCTGCAAAAATCAATCCAGACGTTGTAACGTTTTTCGGAAATATAGAAAGCTTCTACTCTTTGCTCGCTCACAGTCCTGCATGGTGGGAAGTACTGAAAAAACATGTACCATTATCTCTTCAAAGTCTTTCAGAAACAAGGTGGAGTGAAAGAATTCAAGCGGTGCGCCCAATTGTCAAACATTATCTAGGCGTACTTGCTGTGTTAAATATCCTCCTTGGAGAAATGGGTACAGGTTTAACTCCTGCAGCACTGAATACAACAAAATGTCTGAAAAAATATTTCTGATCTTATAAAGGTCTGCTAATGACAGTGTTTTGGCAAAAAATATTAGCAAGTATTGACAACAAGAACATTGTCATACAAAGTAAAAGAATATCATTGGATGTTGAGACCGCACTTATAAAAGACTTGGTGCAAGATATGCAGCACTTCCGTGACACGAGTGAAAGTTTTTTTCAAGAGGCAAAAATAGTTGCTGAAGCAGTGGGGGTGCAACCTCGATTTGGAGAAAGACAAGATTTGAAGCAGCAGACACCATATGCGAATTATTCTCATCCATTTTGAACTTCCAGAATTTAGACGATAGTCAACTTACCGCAAAAGCATCAAAGCTTGTAAAAACATTTGAGACAGATCTGTCAGAAGACTTACTGCACGAAATCCTTCACCATAAAAGTATTCATAAAACAGTTTTCGGAACTGAAAGAAGTCCAATTAAACTTCTGAATGCAATTTATGACAAAAAACTGTAAGGTATATTTGCTAATGTCTGCCTCGCCATTAAACTGTTTCTTCAGCTGAAAAATCATTCAGCAGGCTGGCAAATTCATTAAAAACATGGCAAAGAAGCACAACTAGTCAAGATCGACTCAATCATCTAGCAATTTTAAGTATCGAAAATGATTTAACAAAGAAAGTTGATTTTAATGATGACATTGAAAAATTTGTTGCGTATTTTAATTGACTAATTTTTATTTTGACTTTCATTATTATCTAAAGTTTCTGTTATTGTTTGAGCTACCTTGTGACTTCTTTTTTATTTTTAGAAATTTGTAGTGCCGTTATTGTGCTGAGTCGTATTGATGAAAGTAGCAACCTGTCAACTAATGGAAGCGCCTTTTAAAGGTATGGGTTGAAAATAACAATGAATGGTGAACGTGCTCTTTAAGAAAACTTTAGGATACAAAAATTTCATTTACCAGACCAGAGGTTTTCGAACGAACTAAATTACCAATTTACTTTTTTTATGTGAACAAGGTCATTTGTATTATTATAATATTAGGAATGTAAGAACAATATATAAGCAATAAAAAAAGGAATCGACAAATTCATTTTGTTGCCCTTATTTTGTGTACCAAATGACTTAGATCGAGAGCAAAACCGAAAGGAGATAGAAGATATAAAAATGAAGACAAAACAATAAACGTATACGGGAGTCACTAGGTATAGACGGTATGACATATCAAGTTTCAATATTGATGTCGTACTGTAGCATGATGGTCGGAAGTAAAATTTGAATCTGATAAATGTTACTAAATGTATTCGTGCAGAAATAAGCTACCAAATGAATAAATGCTGTTATTTCTGAGCATGTTTGGCAGTGATAAACATTTCAAACTCAATCTAAAGGTATTCGAATATCTAAATGTTTATCGCGACCTATTTTGATGTACGTTTAAATTGTCTTACACATAGTAAAAATTGTTGTTTAACAGCTAAGAGCTGAACTTATTGTAAAGAAAATAATGGCATCGGTTGTAATATTGTCTGTAATAAACAATACACACTACCAAATTTTGATCGCTCGTTTTTAGGACCTCCAAGCCAAACTTATCTGTAACTATTCACAGTGGAAGCCTCCTGAGAATCTAGAATAGGATCTATCGTGTTCAATTTAAATTTGGTTCGTCTAACATGATGATGTGATACAGAATTCCGACGATAACTCAGACCGAAGACTAGTTCGCACTATGTTGTTACAGATGGGTAGGTTCCAGTCAATTGTTCTCTTATTGAACTGATATTTGTGTTTTACAATAAATAAATTTGTTAGTTGTAAATCGATGTTCTTTGAAATCCGACTCATGAGAACCTGGTATAATGGGTACAGGGTATCCCCCCGTGGTAGAGCCAATCATCTAAATCTCTGGATTGGTGCACGCTACCAACGCTGCAGTCGACGAGTGCATCGGTTCACAATGTATACATTCGATGGTTGCTCTTTAGATTTCTTACAATTTAACCGTCGGATCAAAAGTTTAAAAAGTGAAAAAAACATAAAATGGAGGTTTAAATAGAATTTTAAATATATAACAGACCTGTTTTCATCCGGCGAAACCTTCTGCCTATCAACAAATATCTTTGCTGCCACAAAATAATTCTTAATAAATTCATTTTTGTACAGGATTTCATGTGTAAAGTTGGAAGTTTCACTAAATATCAATAAACAAATATGATCTTATGAGATCTTTTACAAAATTTTATGGTCTCATATTTTCGTGGTCATTTGTTAAAATGATCTTGTGGTTTTTGTAAAGGGGTTTTTGTTGTCTTATATTTTTGAATAGGATTTTGTAGTCAACTTTGACTATAAAATTCTGTAAAATTGACCATGTGTTTCAAGGTTTAGATTGGAGCAGTCCAAAGGACACGCCTAGTTTTGGGGATAAATATATTTGTGGGTAGATGGAAGGATTCACTTAGTGATAACTATGTTGTGTTCCCCAGGTTCATAGCTATTTACTATACACAAGCGCGCACCCAGGATTTTGTCTTGGGAAGGGTTCAACTAAATAAATTAAATAAAAAACTACATAAAGTTCAACTAAATAAAGTCGAAATTCCAATTTTATTAATAAAGTTCAAATACAAGAAAAGAAAAAACTTAAAACAAAGTTGTGCTGCACAAAAAATAAAAATGTAATTTCTCAAAAATTTATATAAACAATTTATCAATTAAAATTCAATTTTCTTATCTCTTTTGCCAACTCATTTATGTCAACTTCAATATTTTGATGAATATTTAAGAAATTTAAATCATTTAGACGTTCTTGCCCTACTACGTTTCTCAAATAGCTTTTCAGCCTTCGTAATGTTGAAAAAGATCTTTCATTAACGCATGATATCATTAGTAGAGTGACCAATAATATTAAAAAGAATTGGGACTGGGGCGCACCAAGAATTTTTTGTCCGTCAGTAAAAGTTTTAATAAGACACGTAATCCCTTGAATACAACAATATAATTTTATGCTACAAACTTCGCAAATCATATTTTACTTTTTAAATTTAACAATTTTATTAAAAAAACTAACTTCTCCAAAAGCTCCTCTGCCAATAACTTTTACAATTCGGAAATCATTAAAATTTAATTTTGCTCTTTTAAGGCGTAAATATTCACTTTCTTTCAAAGTGTGTTGAGCAAGCTTTTGTCTTCTCTTAAATAATATAAATTATAAAATTATTTCACAGCTGTAAAGATACTTGATCTTCGGTTAAATTCTCATTTTTCATATTTTCTTCTAGCAGTTTCAACCTGTATTAAATCCATTAAAAAACTATTAAACGTAAATTTAATTTTAAAAGTTTTATTTTTAATTTTGTACATATATTTCTTTTCTATAAGCGATTATTGCGCATTCATTTACGCGTTTTCGGTTTAATTTTTTGACATGGCTTATTTTGTTCTATGACTAGCGTCAATTTGACGCATTTAGCGAATTGTACAATTTTTACGAATCGTTATGCTAGGACTGACTAAAAGAAAACCATACAGAGGACAAATTTCAAAATTATTAAAATGTAATGAACCATAAAAAATATATTTGTTTTTCAAGCATATACATCATGCAAGTTTAAATATTAATGTAACAAATATACAATATACAAATTCACATATTGTGAGAGTTATTAAATAGAATTAGTATTTAATTTCCAAATTTAAATAGATTTAAATAATATAATAAAAGTAGATAATAAAAGTATAAATTAAAATAATAAATTAAAAATATTTAAGAATGATTGAAAATTAAAATACAGTAAAACCTCTACTTAAGACCACCTCCCTAAAGAGACCACCTCTAGTTAAGACCTCTATTTCTTCGGAACCAAATTTACACAGTAGTTTACTGGGACAAATAACCCTCCATAATAGGACCACCCCTCTCGTTAAGACCACTTTTCGTAAAAAATATTTTTAGTTTTTAGCATCAAGTGAGGTTTCTGAACCAAACGAAGAAGAATCTGATTTACCAAAAATTGATTTAAAAACATCTTTATCTTATATTCAGCAGATTAAGAATCTTGGAATGGAACTGGGTGACAATAAATTAGTTGACATAATGTTTCAAGCTGAACAAAAGTTGACGAATATGATAGTTTTTGATAACAGTGAAGCCAAATCGAAGAGACAAACAACATTAGATGAGTTTTTATAATAAAATCTTCAATTTAAGTCTAGTTTTCTTTATAAAAATAAAATCCTCTCTAATAGGACCACCTCTAGTAAAGACCACTTTTGGTCCGGAACCAAATATTTATTGAATGCTTGTATACGAATATTCTCTATTCAATTATTAACTCATTCTTGCAAAAATATCCTCAACGCTAAAAACAGAGATTGTTTAAATAAGAGAGATTTTGTGTTGTTTTTAAAAATATAGTTTTGTTTTGTTTTTAAAATATGAATGTAATTAATTCAAGAAATTAAAGATCTAATAAATATTATTATAAAAAACATTTTCCTTCTGCACACAAAGTTATTCTCCAAGACACATGCAATTTATGAGCTGCTGTTTTGTAGGCCTGTGTTGTGCAATTTACTATAAATTTTATTTTTATAAAACTTATTTTTTATATGGAATTGATAAATCCTATAAAGTTTTGAACTATATTTGAAATCTTCAACTTGATATAAGCTAGTAATTTTCCAATTATGTCATAATATTCCAAGATATTGGGATATTCAAATCAGAAATCATGAAATAAAAGAGTTTCTAATGGTATCAATCTGGAATTGTGGGATTTGTACAATGAAATTTGATCTTTTTATGTGTCAAAATTAGGTTTATTGTTGCGTAAGGTAAAATTTATGTTGTATGTTTAACAAAGGGACTTTCTAAACAAAACAAAATCTGGATCGAAGACTGTTATGTAATAATGAACATGAAATATGAAACATGTTTCAGACATACAATAACATACACACACGTATCAAACCATTCACGATAACAGTTAATTAGGTAATTTAATTATCAGATTATTAGGGCGACCCAAATGCCATTTTTAATTTTTTAAAAAACATGATTTATATTAATTTACGTATCTCAATCATTATTAAAAATAAATCAACATGTAGTTATTTATTATATCAAAAAATACAATATTTAATTTGTGATTTTTATTTTTCAAGTAGAGTGATATGATTAAAACCAAAGAATATTTATAAAGAAAATATTGAGTTTAATTAGCCGATATATTTTTATGGTTAACAATTTTTATTTTTATCCGTAATGAATTTTTAACTCTATCATTTAGTTAAAATTTAATTAAAATTATTAAATTTGCCATAAAATGCCAATTTGTCAAAAAATATAATGCCATTTTTATTTTGTTTATGCCAATTTTGGCTCACCCTACAGATTACTTATATACACAATGTAATATTGATTTAGGCTTAAGACATTCATAATCAAGTCAAATCCTTTATGATGCGTATATACATAATTTTTAATTTTCACCAAACCATTATTTTTATCTACAGTGTAGGTCAATGATCTTTACTTGCTGGTGACACCGATTCATTTTTGCTTGAAATTAAAATTTGAAAAGTTGATAAACTCACATTAAAAGAATTTGTAGCCATGTTCCAAATTTTAAAGCAATAGCAGATATCATATGTATGTTTCAATAACTAAAACTACAAAATATTATATTTAACAAGGATTTGTCAGAAGTCTTCCAACAAGGAGTTTGCAATGAAAGAGTGTCGGCAGATTCGGTTACTCAATTAAAATATCATCTATTGGTTTATTTGATGAGAAACGCATTTTAGTTATTTTATAATTACATTTTAACTGTAAGTGCAACAAGTTTTAAAAGATACGAATGACTTGTGTTTTGTGTTAGAAATTCATTTTCTAAAATTTCCAAAATTTTTCGATTGTAACAATAATAATAATAATAATTATAATAATAATAATTATAATAATAATAATAATAATAATAATAATAATAATAATAATAATAATAATAATAATAATTATAATAATAATAATAATAATAATAATAATAATAATAATAATAATAATAATAATAATAATAATAATAATAATAATGAAAAGGAAAATGAATCAACAACAAAAACTAGAGAATATATATAAGTACTATACATTATATACCTCACGTAGGCTCCTCAGTGCTTTTTATAACAGTATTTTAATTCAAAAGGTGAATTGTTTGTAAATTTTTCAATAAGGAAAGACGTTATAAATGTTCTATTCCCATTTATAAATTTCTTTTTCATTCATGTTAAAATATCATTAATTTAAAATGATGAATGTATTATATTATAATTAGATATGAATGATTTAAAATTTCTCAAATTACTCGAATTATTTGCAACAACCATTTAATTATATTCTTTAACTTAATAAATAATTATTTTTTTAACTCATCACTTCCCATATTTTAGTTCCTTCTTGAAAACAGTCACCGATTTAATTCTCAAATCCGTAGTTTAAATGGCAAAGCTTGAATAAACAAATAATTGAAAGTTAATAAATGAATGTTTAGATTGTTGATAAATTACTAACATTTAATTCATATAAATTCCATTATTAAATTCACAGTATTATTTTCACAATTTATTTTTAATGTTGGGTTCCTTAAAAACAAACATGGGAAGTAATGGGTTGAAACCTTTATTAACATTAATACAAAGTTTTAGCCTATTAATTATCAAAACTATTAATGAAAATTATTAGCAATTCTTAAAATCGAGATAAGCATTGAAAATTTTAATTAATTTTAAACAAAATATAAAAATAACCTATTTTTTCTTTCATTAAAGTGAGAAATATAATTATTGTAATAAGTTTCCAGTGTGACTTTTGCTATTTTGACTTTATCCATGGTCATCATGTTAGCTTCAAATGAATCTATTTTATTTTCCATAATATTTTGAAATTCCGAACTCTGATTATCTATATTAGTACTGTCGTAGGAATCCTCGTAATTGCAGCAACAAGATGAGCAGCTCTTAAAAATACATTGCATGGGTTTTCCCATATCCCATTTAATAAATTTCCAGTAAGTATTTTTAGAAAATCTGATTAGAAATCAATTTTAGTTCTACAATAAAATCAATACAATGAAATCACTAAAATTTCATCTGCACTTAAATTTCAAATACTCTAAAAATGACAGAGATAAGCATAAATGTGTTTGGTTGTTATGCATTGCACACGATTTAAAAATGATCTTAAAATTTTATTAAAATTAGTCACAAAATTTTCTCAATGAAATTAATTCTTAATCAGTTGTTAGACTTTAATAATCTGGTATTTATAATATTTATATTAATGGCATCTATAGAAAATAATAATAATAATAATAATAATAATAATAATAATAATAATAATAATAATAATAATAATAATAATAATAATAATAATAATAATAATAATAATAATAATAATAATAATAATAATAATAATAATAATAATAATAATAATAATAATAATAATAATAATAATAATTAAAAATGTTTTTTATATTCACGTATTTTCGGCACAGCCTTTTTCAAGTGATCATTAAAATAAACATCGATATAGTCAAATATTTTAATAAATATAATGTCAATTGAAAAGAAATCAGAGGTGAAAATTGATAAAGTTCTTATAATAATGTTGAAGATACCTAAATAACAATTTATAAAGAAATAAATTAAATTACCTGGGGCAAGATCGCCATGACAAACGGGACGATCTATGGGAACTCAGAAAAGAAAGCGGAAGCAAAAAGAAAGGAGAAATGAGGAAGAGGAGAGAAATAAAAGAAATCAAACATGAAAATAAAAACCAAGGTGAATACTAATTAATTAGTACAAAAAGGAAAAGGAATTTCGGAATTGGGGAAAAATGAAAACAACAATATTCTTATCTCGACAGCCTGCCAGTGATAACGTAATTGCTGGGAGAAGGCGGTTAAACAAAGAAGAAAAGAGTGAAGATAGCTTGACAACCTTCAGAGATAAAAATGGAACAGTCGGGGAAAGCAGGAGAAAGAAAGTGGAAAAACACTTGGTTATCTTGAGTGCCACAAAATAAGCAAACTATATAAAGAGAAACTAGTATAGACAAAAAGAGACAGAATTAGAGACAAAAATTTAAGACAATTTGTGAGACAATTTGTGAGAGACAATTTGAGAGATAAATTTATTGGAGAAAATTAGACAACGTCGGACGAAACGTTGTTTGAGAAACGATTGTGAAAAGGAATTGTAAAGAAAATAATTGTGAAGAATAATTGTTGGAGAAGATTTGAATAAAAGAATTAGTTGGAAAATTGAACGAAAAAAAGTTATTTGAGTATCTGAATAAAGCTGTGAAGAAGGTCAAAGAAAAAACCAGCTCAAAGTCCCAGTTGATAAACCAATCAGTAATTTGTGATCTTTTAATCCGGTATTATACGCAAGTGCTATTCCTCACCGAGTGTTGTAATAAGCATTGTATAGTCACCAAGCAGAGTGTTGTATTAATTGTCAGTGTAAAATGAAAGTTTATTTGTTCTATAGTTCTAACTAGCGCTCTTTCAAAACCAAGCGCCAATAGTAATCGTTCTGTCAACATCACCAGTCAAGTGAGGAATTGTCTCAGAAAAATGTTACTTTTGCCAAATCACTCTGAAGTAAGTTATTTCTACAACTCAACTGAAAACGGAGGAGCAAACTGTGTAGACCTTCTTGACGAAAATCACACACAGACAATAACACATTTTTTCGACTCTTAACATCGAAGTGTGACTTTGCGAAAAAGATCAACACTGATTCTCTGAGCTTTATCACTGGACCTCGACTCGGAATAAAAGACCCTACACTACAGGAGAGTCTTGACTGGCTCAATGGTAAGCAATCTAAACCTTACCATTCCGGAAAGAAAACTCGATTCCAGCGAGTCAGAACTGCTATTGCATTTTTTGAAAAATATCACAAAATCTCAATAGCATTTATTGTAACAAAGCAAGAAACATCGCTTTATATTACAACAGCAATGCGTGGCACGTGTATTCTCACTTCTGACTTACGCCAAACCACGTCTAAGGTTTTGCACATGGCACTCTGTGATGCCTATCTTTTGAAAGGAGAGAACAGTCATAACTCCATTATTATAGCTGCAGCAATCAGACTTTCGCCTAAAATAAACATCGCAATTTTTCGTGGTGCTCTCTCTGAATTTGCTTGGAACTTCATAGACAGAGCTCGCACAAACTCCCTCTCAGTCAATGTGAAGCCTTACAATAATGGTGGTCAAAGACTTTGTCGTCGTTGTCAAACTAAGGAAGAGACAATGTCACATGTAATTCAATCTTGTAAAGTCCACCTGACCCTTGGTTCAGAGCGACATGATGACTGTCTGAAATTAATCACTAATCGATTAATGAAAAATCCCAACATGATTGTTGTAGTAGATCATATCTGTTCACTTGTTCCGAATTCCAAAGAACGAGTGGATTTAATGATCACTGATTTGTTAAAAAGGAAGATCTTTCTAGTTGACATGAAATGTCCACTTGACTCTGTCAAAAACTTTCAACTAGTTGACTCCTCAAATTTGAATAAATACGAATCTCTTAAAAATGAAATACAAGCTGTCAAACCTGATTTCAAAGTCGAACTTGACACTTGCATTATCAGAGCTTTGGGTTCTTTTCCGTCATCAACTCCTGAAATCCTTTTAAAAATTGGAATAAAACGCTCAGAAATAAACAGTTTACTAAAGGAATGTGCGATAAGTAACATCACACATTCTGCCAGACGGTGGTACTACCACAAAACTGGCACTTTAGCAGACCTTGATTAACATAATCTCCATAACAAATTTCAACAAAGTTCTCAGGTTTTAACAAAGTTCTCACAAGCATTGTCATTCTAGGCTTTTTAAATATCAATGTATATGTATAAATATCTCTGTATATATTTAGAATTTTAGACGATCCCTCCAAAAGAAAGGCCGTTGTATATATTTGTAAACATGTAAATATGCTTTTGTCATTGCAGGGATATTGTTTAGATGCTGCGTATTGAAGGTTCAGATCCTCAACATCAGACCTGGAAGGAAATTGCAGGTTGAATGACTGGTGAAAACTGATGTAATTGAACACTTCAATATACAAAGCCGGATAAAACAACCGATGACTGCGAAACATCAGAGCCTGGGACAAATCAGAAAATTGACATTAACATCTGAGTCCAAACAATCCCGAACAATACATTGGCTAATGATTGATTTCTTTCTGACTCTTTTGTTCTTGTTATTTTCTTGAAAGGCGTGCTCCATGCTGAGCACTGTCCCATTGTAGATAGAAATATCAAATTTATTATAATTAATAAATGTTTTAACGATGGCCGAGTGGTTAAGGCGTTGGACTTGAAATCAAATGGGGTTTCCCCGCGTAGGTTCGAACCCTGCTCGTGACGAATTTTTTCTCAAATGATTTTGAAAACAATGTTGAAATTGTCGTAAAGTAATTCAAAATAAAAGAAATTGATGCAAAAATTCGAGATTTGAAATTAGAAATGATGATGATGAAAATCTTTGTCAAATTATTTTTGTCATTATTTCGTTTTGGAAATGAATTGATAATTTACCGTTAGTGAAAAATTGAAGGATATCAATATTGTGTTCTTATTCAGCCAAATAACTCAAACCCAACACAGAATACTTTTTATTAAATCTTTATCACAAGTACAATTAGTCACTATTTGCACCAAAATAATCTAGTGACAATCTTGATTTAATAAAAATGACATAGGAAAATAATAATGCTAATAATAATTTACAAGAAAAACAAAAAAAAACACAAAACCAATAACCTATAGAATTCAAGATACAAGTGGTGAGGAAAATTCTAGGTAGATTTTATCAAAACCAACTACAAATAACTATATTTTAGTAGTATTTAATTAAAATTTCTTTAAAAAATGACAATCGCTCTGGACGAAAAAGTAAGAAGAATAATACCATCAGGAAAACCAGAATCTTTTGAATACAATAATTAAAAAGTATACCTTGGGAAAAAGAAGATTGAAAGAATTAGAGAAGTAGAAGTAAGGGAACAAGAACATTCTGGTAGCATTCTTCCATTGGCAGTATTATTAACATTAATATTTGGGGGAATAATTGCAGCTGTCAAAAATGTAAAAGAAGGATAACTAGCTGAAGCTTCAAAAAATAAAATTTTGGAGAGACAGGAACAACAACCACAAGGCAAGGAACAACAAGGAAAAGGGATTTATTTAGATATATATCAAGGTGAGGGTCTTTATTTAGATTCATATCAAGGCAAGATTATTTGTGATTATTTAAAATCCATTGACAAGGATAAAAAAAATTAAAGGAGCCTTAAAGAAGCTAAAAAATGACCATCTTCATGCTCCAATCCAAGGTGATGGAATATTTCTTTCACCATACAAAGTAACACATATATTATAAATAAAAGAATATGATTGGTTAAACATACAAGAAAAATTAATCCACCAGCCCCTAGTGAGGTTGGTTGTGAAAATTTACAAACTACCGCGTCTGCCCATTCCGGGCGGCGGCGGGCGTGCGGGTGGGTGTGAGTGTAGATTGATTATTTTAATCTTTATATTTGAATAACTTGGACTTGCATGTTTTGTGTTTGATTTAAAAAATTAGACTTTATATTTTTGGACCTTCTTTAAAATTTTGATTTGTGAAATTTTGGGAAATTTGTTTTTGGAATTTTTTTTAATTTGGGAAGAATACGTTTGGGAATAATAAATTTGGGAAAAGTTTGACTTTGGAAAATTTGGGGGAAATAATTTTGGGACTTTTTAAATTTTGGGAAATTTTTTGAGTTTGGAAAATTTGGGGAAAATAATTTTGGGACTTTTTATATTTTGGGGAAATTTTGAGTTGGAAATATTTTGTAAATATCCTATGTGATTTTTTCTAGTAATTTGTTGATTTTTTCCAAGTATTTTTATATAAAAATTTCTAAGTGGTGTGACCTTAAAATTTTCAAATTTATACAGGCATTTTTATTTTATCAAAATTTCTTCACTTAAAAGTACATTATCAAAAATTTTTCTAAGTCAAGTGGTGTAATCTTCACCTTAAAGTTCTTTCATATTTTTTAAAACAAATTTTCTAAGTTCTTTATTAAAGCTTTTGTTCATTGTCCCACCGAGTGTTGAAGAACATGATTTTATTTCTATAATATAAGACTTTCCATGTTTGATAATATATGAATGATGTTCTATTATGGCATTTGATGCTGATGTTATTCACTGTCTCGTCGTGTGTTGAAGTACACGATTTTAATTCTATAATATAAGACTGGTGTCATCATCATAATATATAGAAGTTGTTAAATTATGGCGTCAATTTAGAGACCTTGGAGCTCATTTCCATGGAAAATATGCATTTTTTCTATATATAGAATATATTTTCTTGTCTGTTATAAAATTCCGAGTTGACCTGGAAAATCTCCAGGGGGGAGGGGTATTGGTGTGGAAAGGACATATCCATCTACTAATTACAGGGTTTTTCATCATATTTTGACATTTTGTCAATCAATTTTGACATTTTGTCAATCAATTTTGACATTTTGTTAATTTTAGAAGAAAATTAAAAATTAAATTAAAAATTAAATTAAAAAATAAATTAATAAATAAATTAATAAAATTAAAAAAAAATGAGAAAGTAAATAAAAATACTACTTTTATTCATCAATAACCGGCTCATTTCTTATGCAAAAAGGTAAAAACCCTAACATATGCCTAAAATAATTTTTACAATCATCAGATGAAATAAGGGAAGAACCATTCTCAATATTTTCGAATAACTGATCTTCACCTTCAGGTCTCGAACTACGTATAAATTGTTTCCATTTTGAAAATAGGTTCTCTATAGGGTTAAGAAATGGAGAATAAGGTGGCAAAAATAGGATTCTATGTCCTGATATTTCAATTTCTTCTTTTATTGCAATATTTTTATGAAATGGAACATTGTCCATGATAAAAATTGCACCTGAAATATTCAAAGATGACATTTTTTCAATTATTAAGCGTATAAACTCAAGAAAACTTTGTGTATTATACGATTTAGTCTGAGGAAAATATTTAAAAATCCCTTCTTTGTTCATGGCACAGCAAACAGATATATTTCGTGCTCTTATAGAAGAAACATTTTGAACAGCACGTTTATTTTTCAAAGATCTTCCTCTTCGTGATCTTATAGAAACATTGAATCCGACTTCATCGATAAAAAATATTTTAGAATCATCGATAGTTGACAATAATTCCATAAAACGATTCGCATATTGGGCTCTAAGTTCAATAACTTCCACGGTATTCCTTTTTATCGGCATTATATTGATGCGCTTCATACTATAACCAAATCCACCTATACATCTATTAATCGTGCTTTGACTTACTACCACACCTCTCTCAAGCTCAATCTTCGACTTTATTTGCTTTAAAGTAAGCGCGCAATTTTCATCAATCTATCCTCTGATTGCTTCTTTATCTTGCTCTGACAAGCTTTTTCTCCGCTGACCTCCCCTTTGCTTTTTTTCAATAGATTCATGGTTTTTATACTTTTTTATTATGCTATAAATAGTGGTTCTTTTAAAACCCAAAATTGATGATAAATCCGAGGCACTATGCCCTTTTATATAGGCTTGTATAATGCGATTTCTGTCTTCGTTATTAATGTTTTGGTTTTTCATTAGAAAATGTCAAAATTGATTAACAAAATGTCAAAATTGATTGACAAAATGTCAAAATATGATGAAAAACCCTGTATGTACTTAGATTTTTATTATTATTTACTATATTATTATAATGATTATTATTATTATTATTGGCTTTTCAGAATTGTGATTACGTATAGAGAAATTAATTTATTCACAGAGAATTTGATATCTTATGATTTTGCTAATGTCTATCTCACTTTGTTTTAAAAATTGTGCATTTTATTTGGTATTTCCAATTATTGACAAATGAATATGTAATAGATTAAAGTTATTAATAGGTTATCCAACCAAATATACCAGCCAATCAAATCCATCAATTCCATCAATCACCTTTATAATTGATCAATATATATTGAAATTATATCTTTCTCTTTATTATTCAAATGATTTGTAACTGTAAGTGGTTTATTAATTTTTGAAAAATATATATAATTTTCGAATGAAATTAATATTTATTTTATTTGAAAATTTTATAATAATTAATTAATTATTACATTTAATAACTTTTAAATTAAATTAATTTAATCTAATTTTTATTTAGCTGAAATTGAAGAATTTCCAGTTCAAGTTTGCCAAGTGTGTAAATTAAAATTTTATAATATAACTTATAATTATAGTTTTTATAATATTTATTTCTTTCATTATTATTATTAATATCATAATTATCTTTTGATTTCACCTTTGATCTTTTTTTTAATTCAATAATCTTTATATTAATTTTTGTTGGACTATAAATCAAAAGAAAATGGTTTTATATTAGTTACGATATTTTGGCACAGATTTTATCAAGTTTTTATTTGCCTGATAAATGTTGTGCTGAAATATCGTGTTATTCATATTATAATTTATTATTAATATTATAATTGTTTATTTTTATTGTTTATTTACTATTATTATTGTCATTATTATTATTATGGTTTTAATTTGTTTAATATTCAGCGTAATTCCATTTTTAAATCCAAATTCATACGAATTCTATCTATAAGTCATGATCCATTTATACAGATTGTCTCTCCTTCAAGAAATAGAGTAAAGGATGTGAAAATATCATCTGTTGCTGGCATTTTCATATCCTTTGGATCAGTAAATTCAGAAAAAATCTTGAAACTTTTACTGAAAGAAAATAAGATTATATTAAAATTTCCCGATGAGTAAGTTTCTCTTTGCATTGAACTCGATAATATTATACAATTTCCATTGAATTCGGCCACATTGGTAAATGCAATATTTTTCACACTAAATTTCAGTTGCAAATTTTTATGCTTCATCTAGGATTTTTGTATTCATAAGTAATGACGGATTTGGAAGACCAACACGGCTTGCAATTTGCAAATTTGCAATCTCGAACTTATTACAGACTTATTATTGGCATGCCATCATAAACCAAGTGACAAAAGTAAAATACATCCGGTTCTTTCTAAATCTATCAAAATGACTAATTTGCATAAAACCTTTGGTTAATAGCAAGTCGATTTTCTTTCGATAGAACGGCGAAAAGATTTTACTTGAGTGTGACATGCAAATTGTTTGCTTACAGCAGATTCAATATTTCATTTCACCGAAACGTTTATTATATTTAGGAAATTGTCCATAAGGTCATAGAGATGAAATTTAATGTTTTGTTATATCTGAAAACTTTGATTTATATCTTTAACCTAGATCGCTGAAAACGGTTCCAGTGGTAGTACGTTCTTCTGACCTCGGTATTTCAAATAAGTTTGATGCCAAGAGTATGTCACAGGTTTTGGTAGTTTCTTTAGACAAATTTCGGATCAACTCTTTTTACTATTTCTATTAATATTGTTCTGAAAAGTTCATTTAGTTTTGGAAAGTTTTTTATAATTTATTTTTTTCGCACACTCTTTCACAACTATTAATTCTTCCTTATTTATAATATTAATTTTTTTAGTTAATGTTAAAATTATTAAACAATAATGTAATTATTTGAGGTGCTCATTATTATTCTGGACCTTATATTTGCACTAAACGGTTTTTATATTAAACAAGCATGATACAAGATCCACAAATGTAACATCTTCTAGAAAGACCTTCACGGGTGACACAATTCCTAGTTCATTATCTGATGCGTCTAAATTTGAAAATATTTTTAAGAAGCATTACATAGACATTTCACTTATATGGAAGTTACAAGACATAATATGCACTAATATAAATTGAAGGGTGGTAAATAGTGTTATTCTCTTTTAAAATTTATTCTTTCCAATAACGTTAACTGATTACTGAACAGATTAAGTATATTTTTCGACCCTTATTTTAAAATAAATTCTCAAATTTCTTTGAGTAAAAATTATTGAAAACTTCAAAACGAAAAAAATATGTGATTTTTTGTGGAAGCGTTCATTGATGATATTCAGATATGCATTGCCTTCGAGAGGATTTTTTTGCGAGCTCTTCATAAAATTACAAATTCTACAATTTCTCTGATTGAAATTCTATTAATATTTTCAGAAATACTTTCAACATTTGTAAGAAGACCTTTGATGAATTGTTCGCTAAGTTCCAAAGGGTTATTATTATTATTATTATTATTATTATTATTATTATTATTATTATTATTATTATTATTATTATTATTATTATTATTATTATTATTATTATTATTACTTTCAGAGAAGGGAGAGTCAAAATTCGTTTTCTGATAGACGTCGAATTGTTAGTTTTAAAATTTTGTCTTTTTATATAAATGAATGAAACTTTCAGAGCAGTGGCTTTCAATCAAGATTTTATCCGGTAGATATATTAAATTGCATATATTCATTTACCGTATTTGCCGAACTATAAGTTGTTATCTTTTACAAAAAAATTTAAATTTTGGTTTATGCGACTTATAGGCGACTTATAGGCGACTTATTTATGTATTTTTCAAATTTTATGTTAGATGTGTCTTATAGTTTAAACTTCAAGCTGCTGAATTCCATCAGTTATTAGGTTTTGAAATATTATTTTAATTCGGAATCTATGAATGATACTTTGTCAATTACAAGTGTAAGTTCATATATAATTTTTATTGAATTACTTTAAACTATGAAACTCTTTCGAGAAAATTTTTTTTATATATCCAGCTTCTTAAGTGTCTTTTGAAATGTTTTCACTACGCAACAAAACTGTCGAAGGAGTTTAAGAAAGAAAAGAAGAATCTTTACATGGTGCGCCTAATTAGTAGCGAGGAGAAAGTCGACATCAAAAACTTCTATATTCATAACTATTTAGCTTAGCTAAGTTTGAATTTTTCAAATATCCATTAAAATTTTTCTTCTATTATGTTGACGACTGCACTTTTGGAATTTCTTTCTTCCAGCGATTTCAACTGTTGCGATTCTCGTTTGAACGACGATATGAAGAGAGATTATGACGACATTGCATTCATCGTCATGATTTTATGTAACAAACAGCAATAAACCGTGTGCTGCGTAACCTAAAGAAATCCAAAATATAAAATTTATTAAGTTCTCGTGAAATATTACAGAAATATATTAACACTACAATATTAACACTACAAGAGAAATATTATTTTTTCCTTTTTGTTAATGATACAATGATACGCAAATATATAACTATCCTTTTTTGTCGCTTTTTTAGTTTAGCGGAAATGCTTCAGTAAAAATAGGTATACATTTAATGTCAGTAAATCTAGTGTTAATAATATCAAAAAGACTGATCATAATCCGGATGATAAATTTACCAGGTCAAAATATATATGGTCAAGATTAAAATAAAATGATAACTAAGATAATTATTTTATGGTTACTTTTAAATGTTTATTGTGTTATAATTTAATTACAATTTAAAGCCATAGTTAATTAATTATTATTATAATTATATTATTACTACGGGAGTGGGAATAAAAAAAATGTGCTATTAAGATTAATTAAATTTTTATTTTAATTCATCAAAAATATATTCATTATTAAAACAAATATTCAAATAAAACTATACACATGCTATTTAACTCTTTAAGTGCGGAATTAAATTTCATAAAAAGTCCGGAAATGCATCAATTATCCGTCAAGTGAACATAATACATTCAGTATATATTTAAAAAAAATTCCCCGAAGGCTTGTTAGAAGTAGAAACAAAGGTTTATTCAATAGTATTCGGATTTATCAGCATCTCGCATACAAAGTTATAAATTTTATTATAAATTCTTATATTAAAGATAAATGCATTGTTAAATTCATCTCTCATGTACTAATCTTGTGGAGTCGGCAAAAAGACATTTGACTCGGACAAAATTAAATTTATAATAACTTAATAAAACCAATATCACAAATTTCTAATTTTTAGTGAAATTAAATTGAAATAAATTACAAAATTAAATTTTAATTAAAAAGATCAAGTTGATATTTATAGTTCACAGGTTAAGATGTAATTATTGATCATCAATTATAAACAATGAATGGGGAAATGAGTTATTTCCCTCTGCGTTTTACTGACTTCACTCAACAAAAATTTCTCCTACATTCTGACTCCACAGTCCTGGTGCCAACAATAACATAACTAAGAATTTCTTAGTTCGTCACAAATTCTTCTTTGCTCTCTTAAGAATTTACCCTTGTTGCGGTGATATGTTCTAGTGAGACAAGTTATTAATATTAATATCATTATATATGACCTAGTAAAAGTAATTTGGCAGTCTCTTTAGAAAAAATATTAAAAAAATATACGTCGTTGAAAGAATTTCCGAAAAATATCTTTTCGTGGTCAATATTATCACAGGAATTTATTTCATTAAAACAAATGCAATCATAATATTTTATTAATGTTGATCAATGAATAAATAATATCAACCATATGGCATTATTTGCATTAATTACATTTTTCATTATTATATTACTATGTAAATTTAAATTCTGATTTTAATATTTCAGAATAGTGTTTACGAAAAAGAATCCGATGATGATGACCATAAATATGTCACAATGAGAGACAGGGTTGACACAGTAAAGGTTTTGGTTATGTGTATGACTTTGTATTAATTATACATAGGATCAATCTGATGATGGCATTGAATCAAGGGCTTCATGTGCTCCAGTAAGTTATATTATTGTAATGTAATTCATGAATATTGGAATACGTTTAAAACAATGGTTTTTAACTAAGGGTTTGAAGCTTAAGAAAATTTTTACACTCTGAGTGAGATTTATTAAATGATCACGTTTTCTTGTTTCATACGATTTAACGATTTGTCCTCAGTTGATCAATCTTCTCGACGGAAAAGAAATCGGAGGTTTAAGCTATCATGTCATTTTATAAGATATTATGATACTAGATACAAGAAATAGATTGGAAATGCTTTGGTTAACTAAGTAGTTAATAGCTGAATTATTTATCAAAGACTAATGGATGGCTTGTGCTTAGGACTTCATAACTAAATAGATAATAGCTAGAATCTGTGATTGAGTTAGCTATTTGACTGTGAGAGGCACCGTCTAAAATAGGACTCTGAAAGGATATCTTTTATTTGTACTAAAGTTCACAGGTTTCAAGAATTAGTATCTTTTTATGAAATGTTCATTAAGTTTCATCACTAATATTGTATAATGTCTAGTATTAATAATTATCATTTATTTAACTTTTGTGGTGCCTCCGATATTATCCAAGCTCCCTCCCCTTATGCAGCAAAATTTAACTCCTTTACTGGTTGCAGTAGTGAATTCCTTGTACCTAACATAGCATTTATAAATAATCTAATAATTAAATTACCTAATTTATAATTATAGTGAATGGTTTGATGTGTGTGTATGTTATTGTATGTTTGAAACATGTCTGATATATCATGTTCATTATTACACAGTATTTGATCGTAAAGAGATAAATACTTGAACTTTTATGTCATAAATTGATTTTAGAATATACCAGACTTAGAATTATTTAACAGGATTATTATTTTTATTATACTCTTAATAAAATATCATAAAGTTCTCATTGTGATCATTTAGTTACATGATGACTTTTTCTCACACGAATATGAAGTTCCTGAATACAGTTCCCAAGTCGAACCTTTGCTTGGAGGCTATGAAAATCTGGAAAGTAAAACTATAAAAATAATTTAAATACTACTCTTTGACGTAAATGTAGAATTCCACGGAATGCGATCGGATAATTTAAATTTCAAAGTTTTTTTGGCAATGAAAATTCGAGAAGAGATTATGAATAGTGGTGGCGTAAAAGTCGAATTAGATGAGAAACTTATTGGAACTTTCAAAGTAAATTAATTGAAAATAAACTTTGGTTAGAAAGTTTTTCGAAAGAAATATTTTTATTTAAATTTTGTTTAATAAAACTTTAGGGTATCATATGTGGATAAGGATAATAGGAAATTGCATGTTGGAGACCGAATAGTCACAGTCAACGGGAGGTTGGTCCAAAATATATTTGAATATCAGCAAATCTGCAATAACAGACGAGCTTGTTTAATAATTCAAAGGTTGCCAAAAGCCAAAGTTTTCACCTATGACATGAATGTTTTGAGGCCAGGAATTAAACTGAAAAAAGAAGTATGTCTTTTGATATCACTATTTTCTTGACTAAGTAATCGGTTCACTTTCAGAGAATGATTTTTTCAATCAAAAGAAACGCTAGAAAAGAAAAATGGAAAATCACAGAGATTGATCTAGAGTCTACATTGAATGGTGAATCAGTAAGAATTTCTTTGGTTAATTTCTGATTGAATTTATATTTTCTTTCAAGAGGCTTTGGAGGGCCAATGAGATACTCAATGTAAAAAAATGATTTCAGTCTTTTTTAATCAGCATTCTTTTATTTTATACAACAAATTGCATTATAAGCTATCCAAAATATATCACAGAATATGTCAAACTATACCTCAATCACCTGGATCCATTATTGTGCATTATTTAACTAAAGAATGCGACATTCAGTTTTCCTAGTTCATTTCCTTTTTTCTCAAATATGACTCTCGTCGAAGCAATTTAGAGATAAGATACCGCTAGAGCAGTTATAGATATGATAATGAATGGCCTTTATCCTATGTATCTTGTATCAATAGGTGGCACAGCGAACCTGCTTTCGTTGCGAGCTTCCGTTATCTCTTCTTTATTATCTTTATCAACATTTTCATTTTTGAAAGTTCAATTTACATAGACAAATAAATATGAATTTATTTTTTTTAATTTTAATTTAGTTTAATGTAATTTAATTTTTTTTTTAGTTTTTTTAAATTAAATAAAATTAAATTTTTAATTTTATTGATATTTTCATTTTAGACTAGCAGTGTAAAGGCTCAGAGAAAGTCATCCCTATCACAATCATTAATTACTTTTGTCATCCACCCTGAAAGATTTGTCAATGAACTCAGGTAAATCTTGAAACTGATCATAGATCTAATGTGCAAACTCATTTGATATGTAAATAAAGCATTTTACAGATTTTTCTTTATTTAATTTTTTTCTTAAGTTTTAATAAACTATTAGAATAAAAAACAAAAATATTAAATATATTAAAATATTAAAAATATTAATTACTGTTAAGTAATACTAAAATAACAAGTCTTATTGGGAAATGTTTATTTAAAATATTTTAATTTGGCTATTTATAAAATAATAATATATAATAATAATAATAATAATAATAATAATAATAATAATAATAATAATAATTTATTTTATTGGATTTAAATTTAGAAACACTAAAACGTCCAAATTTTATCAAATTATCAAAAAGTAATACAAATTTCTGGTTAACAATAAAAGAACAATAGAATGAATTTATAATTTATTTCACTACTTATTAAACCAAATTTATAAATGTGGTGTGATTAGACAAAATTAATTATTAATAAGTTTTATATTGTGCAAATAATTATAATTGTATAATTTCAGCACGGATTTGTTTTAATGCACCAATTATCATCTTGTTATCGTATGGATCAATAGTATAAAATTTGAAAATTTGGAATTCATCTAGTTCATATAAATTTTTATTTTCTAAAAATAATATTATTTTTTTAATTTTGTAATCTTGATTACTTTTTTTCCAACACCTCTCATTCTTTTTGAATAATAATCAGGACTCGATTTGTCTAGGAATATGAATCTGGGTATGTCCGTTGGATTCCTGACTGGATGTCTCCCTCTTAAAGTCATTGTCTGCAAGTTGTATCACTTGTTAAGAAATAAGATATTCTTCTGTTGCAATCTCGGTTGCTTTTGTAGGTAAACTCAATACTCTCAATAATTATCAAGACTAAATTGGTACATATGTAATAAATGAAAACTTTTATGGACTACTTACTAATTAAACGAGGGTGACGAAGAACTGTTTCTCAATTTATATTTAAATCAAAGGCAAATTATCCAACACTTTTCTCTAATAGTAGCTTTTCTTATAGGCTATCTAGACTTCAGTCTACTGCCTCAAGATCAAAAGGGACTTATATTCAAATTGTTAACAAAATTAAAATTAGACTATTCGAAAAACAGTGAACACTGAAATACCGGACCGAAAATAAGGAGAAATTCTATGCATATAACTAATAAATAAACATCACCGCGTTCACTTCATTGATATCCTGGCGAACGTTATATTCGTGTTTTATTTCAGATTTGTATTTTAGGATTGCGCATAAGATGATTTCATTCTCACTTTTGAGTTCAGTAGGTTTAATACTTTCGTGAAGTGTTTATAAACTATTGAAAATTATTTTTTTATGACAATATCTTCATTTTGCGGAATTCTAGGTAAGTTTTTACACGTGTTTTAATCTATCATGTAACTTACAAACTTAAAATGAGAGGTGAAGGAGCCTCGTAAGTGTATTTGTCTAAGGCAGGGATATTCAACTGGCGGCCCGCGGGCCAGATCAGGCCCGCCGAAATTTGTAAAAGGCCCTTTCAATATCTTGGAATATTACACATATATAAAAATATTTGGTGATATCTGCATAAAAACGCACAGGTACTTTTTTTATGTATAATATTTGACCTTAAGGCGTATTAAAATAGATCAGCTAATATGGGTTTGTTGTTTTTTAAAAAATATATTTAAGCGATATACATTTCTTGCTTACCCCATAATTTTTGAATGCAGATTCGCATCGATTTGAAATATTTTATTAATACATTAAAATACTTGGTAATAGAATAACAATCACTAAAACCAGTTTATTTTTGTTACTTTGTAATCCGCTACAAAACTAACTACTTTTTAATTGATACGGCCCTCGATTGCCGTTATAAGAAAAATTTGGCCCTTCATAATATTTAGTTGAATACCCATGGTCTAAGGCCTCTATTCATCTAAATCCGGTCCTGCTTTCAGCCATTTGATATTTAAGGCTTTTCTTCGTTCTAAAACTGCTTAAAAATAAACAATATCTTCAATAGTTCTTGATTCATAATGAGATACATCCAAAGCTAAATATACATTGTATAAACCACTGCTAAACCGTAATTATTTTGTATTGTCTCAATAAATTGAAAATTTTTGTATCTCGATGTGATATAAATGAAAGTTATTTTTCAAACTTACTAACTCAAGGAGAAAATATCAAATCAATTTCCACAACTATCCTTTAAAACACTTGACAGAGTGATCCTTTGAACCCGGCTTTGCTGAAGGTCGCACTGGCCCTTCTTTATAATGGGCCAAGGTAAATGGTTAACTTATGTTAAGATTACATACATTCTTTTATAATATTGAAATGAGAGATAAAATTCATTTAGAAAAATTAAAATGTTTATTTTATTTTGAAAATATTCTTTCAATTTTATGACTATGAAAATTATTATTTGAAAGATTTTTTATTTAAGGATTTAGGTGAGTTTGAGTTTTAAAATATCATTGTTTGAATTAAAAAAAACCTTTTACTAGACTCCGAAATTATCAAGTTTGTTTGGTAAAAAAAGCCTGATAAAGACTAAAGTTATTTCTGAAATAAAGTTAGTAATGAATGTGGTGATCCCCATCATTGAAAAATAAACATATGGATATTTAGGATTATTTGCGAATATTTTGGAATATATCGGAAATATATCAGTTAAAATTAGGCAATGTCATTCTGCAAGATCTTTTGACTGATATTTTGTTTACACTCCATCAACGTTTTATTTTTGAAAATGGATTACCTTCCTTGCAGAATTATTTCAAAAAATGTTCAGTATCAAATTTTAGTCTATTATACAAATTCTCTAGTGAAAACTAATTTAATTAGTATATAAAAAGGCTAAAGACGTACGTTTGTTTGTCTTCAATCAATACCATTATATTTTTATCGATCTATATATTATTGCAATTATAATATAAATAGGCAAATAATTGTAATTCACGGGTTGCAACTACATTAATGTAGCAAAAATGAAGAACATTTTGGTATCGATGTTTGTGATTGTGGACTTTCTCAGTGTTGTCAATTGTGTGTGTGCATGTGTGTGCGTGGATGAGTGTTGTGTGTGTTGCGTAGTGACATTGGAATTCTTCGAATTTTCCCTTGAGTGGGTGTGCATTATATTTTAATCTTTATTGCTTTTTATCTTCCAATTTGTGAGTTTTTGAAGTCCCTGTCAAATTCGAAGGACAATTATGAATAGTATTTCTTATTAAATGTTCTCATTTCGTTTATTTCCGAACATATGAATAATATCAAGTTTAAAATTAATGGAGGTATAGTGGATATCAAGAGGAATCGTGATTTTTTTCAAGATTTTTCCTCTACCACTGAAGTCGGATCTGGATTAAGATAGTTTACCGCTGTATTTACCAATTAATATGGTCACAAGTTTGGATATCTGAAATTTGAGGCTCATTTGAGCTTGGATCGCATAAAACGTCATTGTTAGAATGATTCTGAAAGATCAATTGAAGTCAAATTTAATTTTTTGAGGCCAGGCCAAAACAATTTATTTTTCGATCATTTAAGGTGCTATTAGTTCGAGGACTCAGTCAGCTGTTTTCAAACCTCCATTTCGTTTAGCGTTACATGTCACACCGTTTTTATGTCAAACTTTGTCGTTTCCTTGGTATTCATCATCAAGAACTTGGCCTATATTATAATTAAAATCCATATTTTCATCTACATCATCCATTTGGACTGGCGAAGGATGACCTATTTGGTGGAATGTTCCGAGAGATCGATCATTGACAATAGATTGCTGTAAAGGTGCATAACCACCAAAATGAAATATAATTTAATTATCTCTAATGGTTATACGTATCACACTGCTCCATCAGTCACCTGTGGCTGACACTTGTCTTCCAAGTGAGACCGTGATGGTCATTCGTGAGTTTTTTAGAATTACTATAATCAGATAAACATTCGTCGACTGAAAAATTTTAAGTAATGCAAAGAAATTTAATTTTAGATCTAAAAAACAATTTTACCAATATTTTTCAATTTAAAATTTATGTGAAAATTGACCACACAAAGACGAAAAAAGAAAAAAAACAGCTTAATCATTGTATGTAATTAACTGGTATTTTTGCACTTTAGGTTTGTGGTAATTGAATGTGTTTGTCATAATGCATATGTAAGGTTTTATATTGCGTTTTAATTTTGTTTTGTTGAGTCTATTTGAACGTTATTTAAATAATGGTCTTTATTCAGGTTAACAAATTTCCAGCAATCTCTCCATGGAATTAGTTTCAGCCAATAAGGAGATTAATAATAAGAAGTTATATTACTTATATTAGAAAAACGGTCGCTTAATTTTTATTAAATTTGTCTCCTATTTGGCCTAATAATTGTAATTAAAATGTTATTAATTGTGATCACTAATTTTGAATTACCTATACTAATAATTTGAAAGTGAGCAAACATAGAAAACATTTGTTGGCCAAATTAAACTCCAAAATACAAAAATGCCCCTTCAGCCAGTGACTGATTATCAAAGTGATGAATCAGATGTAGTAAAAGTATGTGAACAACAACAGCAAAAGCGGAAAAGAAAAGTCTATAATCGATTATGTACATTCAATAGCCACAAAACAACCAAAAACTGGATCCAGGAGCATTAGTTATGGAGCTTCCCCGAGAGAGAGAACAGTGGATCTACTGAAGTGGTCAGATATAACCATGTCAAACAAAGAGGACCACAATGTGCATCCGTTTTAAAACTCTGACACTGATAAGACTGTTCAAGCTATGTTATCTACTGATATGCACGACCACGAAGCGGTCAATTGATGAATGTCAATGTCTACCATTCGATCAATTAATTTGGTGTTGTTCAGAAAGGATGCTTTCTGTAGAACAGCTTTTCTCATGTGAAACCAAC
>CAUHTR010003020.1:0-50823 GCA_959609185.1 Schmidtea polychroa
GAACTTTTAAATATTTTTTATTTTTTTCTAAATTCATGGTGTAATTCGTTGGTATATTTTATTTGTGATTCTGTTGGGGTTTGTAAGGGTTTATTCTCAAAGAGTTGATTCTCAAGGGATCTTTCAACGTCTGCTTGTTCAATAATCCTTTTATTAGCAACATCTTTTGCTTTTCTAGGAAGTCCTGCTCCTATGAAAATCTTACCTTTCATTGCTAATTTAACTAGAGCTCTTTGAATCTTTTCCTTGCTTGATGGATTTTGTATATTATTTAAATCATGTATTAAATTCACATCAGCAACATGTCTATCTCTAAGATCTTCAGAGTTGTAAGCAATGTCATGTTTTAAAGCTGCTTGATCAATTCTATTTATTGGTTCTTCTCCTTGTTTAGGATTATTATTTTCATCTAATCTAATATCTAATCTTGTTCCTGGTCCAGTATAATTGTGACGGAATAAATGTCTTTCACCTGGATATTTTTCTGTAGTAAAAGGTTTTAATATTGTAGATGTTGTTTTTGAAGATTGTAGGTCGCCTCCTATATGTTTTTTAGTTTTGAGATGACTTGCTTTGTGATGTCTTGTAACTTGACAATTACAACTTTCACATGTCCAATATTTACTCATTTTAAAAGTTTTTTTATGGGGGAATCTACTTATGAAGAATCTCCCCTAACATTTTCAATAATTGAAATCTTTCCACCATATAATTTCATTTCTATTTTCTTTTCTTCTAATATTAATGTATATACTTTAGCTTTAAAATTAGAATCCTTTGTTATATGAAGTGTAACATCAACATTATTTATAGCTAGGCGATCATCTTGGTCTGATACATTTATACAAAATATAGAATATAAATTTTTGAAATCTTCTAAACTTAATTGCGGTTCAACTTTGAAATCATAACATGTTTCAATATAATTTAGATATGGGAATATGTTTTCATTATTTTCAATATTAAATTCCATTCTATTTATTGGATAATAAGAACTATTTAATTGAATTTGGATTGTTTTTAAATTATCATCTCCAATCTTTTGAATAAATAGATTGTTATTTTTTTGGAAAGATGAATCTGTTTCTTTGAATCCAATCAAGATATATCTTGGTCGGTATGCTAAATTTGCTACCCTTATAGAATAAGTTGAGCCTTCTGTCATACTGAATTCACTACAGATTCTATTTAAATAATTTACATTTATAGATTTGTTGGAATTTAATCTTTCAAGGAGTTTGATTTCAGAATGTGGATTTAATGTCCATTCAGGTATATGCAATTCAAGTGTTGATAATTTTAATTTAGCTTTTGTATCTACAGCTCCATAGAACAATCTTTTATCACCTTCTAGTCTATTACAGATGAGTTCTATAAAAACATTATGGAGCACCCGGTTATAGTTTTGAAGGAATCCGAACAAGTGTTTTAATTCAAAATAACCTTCAAATTTTTTCAACTTATAAAGTTCAGCTCTTTTATAGTAAGCATAATTTATATCTAAACCATCTTTATCTAAATCTCCTTTATTAACATCAGGAATCCAACCTGTTAATTCACCATATTCATTTTTATAATCACAACCAGTCAAAATAAAATTTAACATTGTAGAATATACTCCTGGATGTAAAACAGTTTCAATTTCTGATGATCCTAGTTTTAATCTCATGTTGGAGAATAAATTTGGAAAGAAATTGTTTTCTAGGGTTATATCTTTGTTTGCTTCAATTTCTAATTCAATTTTATAATATAATTTGGCATTACAAATATCTATTGGGTTTGATGTTTGAAGAGATTGAAAAACTATATCACCCCTACGATTTAAGTTTGCAATAGATCCTGAAGTTGGAGAGATTTTTAAAATATCGATTTTTTTTATTTCATGAGTAAATTCTTTATTATAATCAAGATTTAATTTATTTTTTTCTTGAATTTTAAGATTTATATTATTCATTTTTATAATAAAAATTTAAAAAATGACAAAAATCCGAACTCCGATAGCGCAGTGGGCTAGACTGGCACAGTGGTTCAAATGGATAGCGGTTCAAATCACTTCTGAGGTTAGTTTTTTTTTCAACATAAAATAATATTAAAAATTTGAAAATAATATTGAAAATAGTGTGGGTATCTTAGATTTATAAAGTACTTGTATATTTTATTTTATTTATTTTATTTTTTTATAATAAAAATTTAAAAAATGACAAAAATCCGAACTCCGATAGCGCAGTGGGAATAGACTGGCATTGTGGTTCAAATGCTAGCGGTTCAAATCACGTCTGAGGTTAGTTTTTTTTTCAACATAATATAATATTAAAAATTTGAAAATAATATTGAAAATAATTTTTGAAAATAAATATTAAAAAAATATATAGTGTGGGTATCTTAGGAAATAAATCTTGTATATTTTATTTATTTTATTAATTAATTATTTTTTAAACATAAATATGAAAAAAAAAAATATTGAAACGGGTGATGGTGGCGAACCGGCAATTATCGCCACCAGTCTTTCGAACACCCCCGGATCGATTCTATAATGTGCACATTTATTTCTTGGTTGTTTTCGGACCTCTTTCGGATTCGCTTTCGAATTCATTTGTACTTTCGAGCAGCACACTTAAAACGCCGATGAAATCGTATTCGAGCAAGAAGCGAATAATAAGGTGTGCTGCTATTATCGGATTGATTCTGATTATGGGCCTGGCCAGCTTGTATATTGGAAGAGATTTGATAAACGAAAGAGGTTGAAATAAAAAAAAAATGATCCGGATCAAAAAAAACTGTTGAGAGGACAGTGGGAAAAAAAAAATACCACTGTCCTCTCAGAGCAGTTTTACTATTTTCATAAAATTTTTTATTCGATAAAAGTATAGATTTTAGGGCGTTTTTTTAATAGTTTAAGTGAAATGGAGGTATGAAAGCTTGGGGGGTTGTGTTGGTTAGGGATATATACACACTACTCAAATGATTTGTGGTGAATGCGAGACTTGGTAACAGCTTGAGCATTGAAAAAGGAAATGTAGCACAAAAAAGCCAATGGTTTAAATTGTCAATAATAGCTGAAGAAATATTTCAAAGCTACCCAAGCATTTCCGTTGGCTGATCTCATAATTATATAATTATAATAATAATAAATGATAATTATAACAAATGATTATCGAATTATTAAAAAATAATTCATAAAAATTATTGATGTGGAAATGCTAAAATGAAGAGCCTAATAAATGTTATGGATCCTGGCACAAAACGTTTTGATATTAAAATATTGAATGTTTCTTTGGATATTATTGTTGGGAATTTGATGAAGAGATTTCAAGGAGCTTCTAAAGGTGTAAATTTATTTGCTGCTTTGAAACTAAAAACATTATTTTAAATAAAATATTTTAATAATCGATAAATAATAATAATAAATTGGCTGCTCTCAAGCGATTCTATCAAATGCATTTTCACCTCCAATTATAAGAAATGCCCATTTGGTAATTTTATTATAAAATGGCTGCCATAATATCTGATCCGCATTGATATAATAGATCAGATAATGTTAGCAATTGTGAGATGCCCTCGGTGATGTGTTGTTATGTTCATAATGAGAGCTGTTCAATAAATAATTCAATTTCATATCAATAATGTTAATTTTCACTGTTTTCCTCATTTATTTCTGGCGGCAATTCCGATATTATTAATATTTGAGGGGAAATTGGTTTAGAAATCTCAAATAGCCATTTCAATCTCAATTTGTAAACAAAGCAGCGTAACAATTGAGGGGAAATTAAAATGCAAAAATTTGACTTATTGCAATGAAAATACAAATTAAAAATGTTTCCAAAAATAAAATAAATAATTTGAATATAAAATGAAAAAGCAAAAAATAAAATCAAATCGATAGTACAAATAAATCAATTTTTTATTCAATTTTTTGTTAACATTTGTCGTAATTTTTCAATTTTGCACCTGAGCAGCAATTTGTCAGTTTTGGATGCAAATTTATAGATTGAGTAGGCAGGAGCATTATCAGCATATATCACAATTGGATTATTTCTGTCATTTGTGGGCTTCCTCCATGCGGGATGATTAGGGTAATCTGAATATTTTACTGATTTACTCATCCAAATGTTGCCATTTGCTGGATCGATCACATCAACATTTACTGCATGCTTGAACGGCCAATCCAATTGCTCATCATTTTCCCCACGCATCAAATGGAAATAAACCAAAATTGCATCACCATACAAACTGCTAATCCACACATTTTGTAACCGCTTGGCCCGGAATAAAATGCATTGCTGTAAATCCATTGATCTCTCACTTGTTGTGATAATTTATCAATTTGCCATTCCAAAAATCCGTAATTTATACATTTTTCATTTCCTAATTTTGTTTCAATCAGCCGAATTTCATTGGCGCATTTCGCCATTTCAAGCTGCAACTGAATCTCAAATTCAAACATTTCAATAAATCAATAAATCACCTTTGCATTCTCATGTTGCAGCCGCTGCTCGCATTTCTCTTTCATCTCATCAATTTGCTGTTGACATTTTGTTTCAATCGCCTCAATTTGTTGCCTGAGCTGCTTTGCATTTACACATCAATAACAAATCAATAACAAATCAAATCAATAATCAAACTTGATTGATTGATCCAATATTTGTCTCCATCTCCATTCTCAATGAGCGATTCTCATTCTTCACTGCCACCATTTCCTCATTCAATTCTTCAATTTCTCCTGAGTTGTCCGCCTCTTTCCTTTCAATATTGCACAATTTCACCTCCAATCACAAATAGCAATAAAATTAACTACAAAATAAATATTTACATTGATATTATCAAATTGCTGTTTGAATTGTCTCATTTCACATTTCAATTCGGTAATTTCCATTCTCAATTTCACATTTTCATTCAATATCGATTCCATCTGATTGGATAAATTATTGATATGATCAATCAACAAATTGCTGTGGTCATAATGATTCTCATTGAGATGGCCTTTCATCTCGTCATTGCTCACATCATTCATTGCACATCCTATTACATTGAATGGGCAGCTGATAGGCCGCTTGTCGCATGTTCTCATGTGGCTCTCCATCACCTCTAATTCATCTTTGAATTGACAATTTGGCCATGGGCATCTCACTATCACTTCTGATATCCTTAAATTGATTGGATGATCTTCAGAAACATCCCTATTGAAATTTATCATTTTCCTTTCACAGCGTTTTGCTGCTCCTGGACAGAATTTATCTTTTCCATCCAAATAATGCTCAATGCAATCAGAACAAAAGCGACAACCGCAAGGAGCATGGCAAGCATTTATCATTAAACATTTGCAAATGCTGCATATCAATTCACTGCTGATTTCATTATCAAATTCAAATTTATTTTCTTGCATAATTCTCCAAATATTTGAAAACATTTTATCTAAATTTATCAAAATAATTATTTAATTGACAAATAATTAATAATGTAAAAATAAATCAATTAAATATTTAATTTATATATTTCATATTATGCAATTATCAAAATATTTCAGCGTTTTACAATTTTTATAAATCATAATTATTATATTAATTATTTCCTCTTACATTTCAAATTTATACAATTTACGTTTTGATGTAGATAAACAAGCATTTTATAAATATTGAATTTCAGATTAAATTGTTAATAGAAAATTTTATATTAAATTTTTTTATACTTTTCCAATTAATTTATCAATGAAATTCTGAAAATATTAATTTTAAAATTGTAAAAAACTTTTTCGGAAATTACAAATGATTATTTATATCGAAATTTGCAGACAAATCGTAACAAATAATAAAAAATTTAGATGAAAAAATTAGACAAAATATATTAATTAATTGTTTTTCGAAATAATAAATACATATTTTATATATAAAATAAAAACATAAAATTCGAATATTTCATGAATTTATTTGAACAAATCAAAAATGGTGTGAAAACACAAATAACTTGTAGACAAAATCTATATATTTAAAAAGTAATATTTTGCATTATTTATAAAATGTGACATTGTGGCCTTCAATCTAATTATTGCTTCAAGGTTACAAGTGTTTAAATAATCAAAATCACAAATAATAATCAACCGGTCAATTGAAATAAAACTTATCAAAGATTTTATGAAAAGAATTCACAAAAATAAATAGGGAAAAATCAATATTTTTGTATAATAAACAAATAATTTAAAGTGAAATATTAATTTAATTCATTCAAATTAAAAACTGTAAAACAGTTAAATTCCGGGAAATATTTAGTGAGAATGAAATGCAAATGTCTCCCTGTATGTGAACGGAGGAGATTTAGAGAACATTCACTCATCCTAGCCTTTCACAAGCATTGAGCATGAATTTGTCATTTACTGTCAACTATCATCAACTCATACAAGCAGGCATCATGCGGACCAATCAAATTATTCTCAATTATTTGATGAAATATATATTGATAGGGATATATTTCCATGAGTAAGCTTTCATTTATTTGATATATTTTTATTTACCATATTTCTTATCGCTGTCATTTATATCAAATATATTTTATCATTTATTCATTTTGTTGTTTTTATTTATGGCCCTCAGCATTTATCATAGGCAGTAAAGAGAGGTCAGAAAAGATTGCATGAATATAAAATATAATGGATCACTGACATTCACATTTCTTGGCCAACGATTTTATCATTTCATTGTCCGATATATTTTCAATGAATTGTTTTGTTTATATTTGCATAATTGTCCATGCATTTTCTGTGGTTACTTTTGATCTGTTTTTGTTCATATTTCATTTATTTTCATTTAGGCAAGCCATGAAATATATTTCATTATGATGCTCAGCAGGAATTTCCGGTTGCCTTTCTATCAAGTGTTACAAAATGTATTTAATCTTTGTCAAAATGGAAATAAATGAATTAATTATTTTTTATCATCTTTTTTAAATTTTCATTATTAATAATTTTGTTAGGTTCGATGGGTATGTATTCGAACTAACACAAAAACGTTTTATCTGACTCCAAAAATTTATAACGCGTGTAGGTAAATAAATAACAAATATGATTTTAAGATTTATTAAAAGTAAATATATTTGTACACAATTATTGATATTACAAAAACAACCAAGCTGCTTTCTTAAGAACAGAAAACGGTTATACAAACCGCCCTAAAGAGTATTACTAAGAATCAAGGCTGGCCCTAAATGCGCCAACAGCCCGATATAGGTGAACGGGAAAGAGATAGGGGAGTTTACCTAATTTTAACGCGATAGAGTCAACCCAGAAATCGGTTAACCCTTTTGTTTAAATTATATCTGCAACGAGACAACACAAAAAGATACGTGCTGACGTTACGATTCCCTTTATTATAATGTTTTCAAGTGATGGAAGATATTTATATATATATTTATATATGAAAATCAATGAATACTAACTAATTAATTATTTAATTCCTTTAAAAGGTGAGATGGACCACGGATTTGTTATCGAAACTGCTACAAATTGTTCTCTTTTTCTTCTTGGATTATTACTCAATACTCCAATAGATACGGGAGCTTAGTTATAGTTTTGCAGAAATAAAAATTCCACGATAATTGTTAATTCCGAATAGAATGTGAATTGTCCAATGAGATGGATACTAGAATTTCCCTAAATCTGATTTTAACTATTCCTTTCGTGATCGATTCTTTCGTGTACGATTTTTCTTTCTCCGTCCCTCAACTCAACTTTTCAGCTAGTATTTATACTAATTTATTTATTTTAATCTATTAATAGTAATTATTTAATTACTATTTTTATTACAAATCTATTTTTAGTAATTGTTTATTACTACTTATATTCTAGTTCTAATTTTAGTAATTATTTTTCTATTTTAAGTAATTTTTAAATACTATTTTTAATTAATTATTATTTACTTCTACAACTTTTGATTCCGGTTCCTACTGAACCCAACATGTCTTCCCCCTAACAAGATTTTCGTCCCGAAAATTAAAGCGGTAAAGACTAGACCATTGCAGCTGATACATAAAATAAAATAAAATGTTAAAAAATAAAAATAAAACAAAATGATTAAAATATATATGAATAATGCAAACAAATCAACACCAAAATCAAAATAATCAAAGATTGTTCATAAAGGAAATGTTAAAATATGTAAGCAAGATCAACACCAAAATCAAATTAGTCAAATATTGTTCATAAAGTAAATGTTTGTCAATTTGAATAACTGGATTGGATTGAATTGTCGAAGGTGCTGGGATTGAGGACGTATAGCAAATTGCTAGGTCCATTGAATACATAGCCGAATTGCTAATATTTTCTCCTTTTCATGACCTTGGCACTTTCGTTACGGATCCTTTGTTCTACTATGTCTGGTCTGTAACTGACCACCAAAGTCTCCCGTGTACTTACCTCTTTGTACACGATTGAGGAGCCCTCGTTAGCCTCCAATACTCCGTAATCGGTGAAGTTGGATACGGCTACTTCATGGATTGGGCCTCCGTCGTATTCCTTGATACACGGTTTCCATTTACTGTCGGGTCTCTGCCACCAACTAGGATCTTCTCTATCGAGATCTTCCCGAATTTTAATTGAGTTGCCCCTTCCGACGAACTCGCCTTCCTTCACGACAATAGGCTGTCCCTCAACCGTGGGTTAGAGCTTTGTTGTCAATATCTTGGTCAATGCAGGATCTGGTGGCTGATAGTGGGTTTCTAATAGATCGTCATCCTCATCCTGGATAGATAGGCATTTTCTTTTTTGTACTCTTAGGAATCTCCTTTTTCCTTTTCGCAGAGGTAGGGACATTTTTTTCCTTGTCCTCTTTCTGGGTGGGTTCCTCCGTTGTTTTTTTTTTGAATTTTAAATCTTGTAGCTTAAGTAGTGGTGCTACAGCTTGGGGTAATGCTCCTCCTTCACTGAACGGGGCCAATGCTTTCAAGATCTTGGTGACCCGTTCAACTAGTTTTTCTACTGGCGGTGATTTTTCTGTTTCCATTTTAGCCGAATTCACCACTCTACCGTCATTGGTAAGGGTGACTTGGAGGCAGTTATCATCTGCACTCTCGCAAGTGGCATAGTCGTCTTCATCAGCAATTGAGATGGCTGGCGGCGACAAGGAATCTTCTTCCACTATTTTCAGCAACTAATACCTGGGGATATCTTCTTTTACATAGCTCTCCATAGCTAAAGGTTTCTGTATGCTTGAGGTTCCGGGTTCCATCTGCTTTATTTGTGATGTCACCACCTCTTTCCGGGTATCTGGTGAAATATCATCAACCCAGATATCTCGCAGATTGTCGTATATCTCCTTAATAGTTGTTACATCATTCTCCGTTTGAAGGTCCGAGAAGTGATGTGCCTCTTTATCGGTGACTGCTTTTGCCAAATATGCCAAACGGTAATACCCGTTGCATTTCTTTAAGTCCCTATTTTCGAGGCATTTAGCTGCGCCTAACTCACGGATTCCGAGTGCGCGCTGCATTGGGAATCTGATTACTTCTAATAGGTCCTTTACTAACAATCCCACGATGATTTTCCCATCGCAGATTTTCCTAATTCTTTCGGCACAGTCTTCTCCGTCGAACTGTCCGGTTATTTCTCTCTCGGTAATACCGTGCGCATGCGATTGGTAATGTTTGACTTGTGCTCTGGGAGTAACTCTAGTGTTGAGGATTAGATCGCCATTGAAGTGTGAGATTGAAATGGCCACAATTGCCGGTTTCAGGAATTGTCGTAGTGTAGCGTAGTGGGCTGCTACGAAGATGGTGAGGTTATACTCTTGTCTTGGGTCCAAACGCTGTCTTACGAAAGACTTAAACGTTTTGATGTCGTTATCATTGACATTATATGTCCAATTTGGGTCATTAACCCATCTCGTTTGTGATTCTTTGTAAGGTTCCAGAATTTCCATTGCTACAATGGTGTCCATTCCTTCACATAATAGTGAGATGTTCTTTTCCCTTCCATCCCCGTTTTCGATTTCGAGGGTTGTGTGCTTTTGCAGCAAAATAGGGTTTGTGGCACCAGGAACATAAACCGTAAATGGTTTGTTAATGGCGTGTATCCACAGGTGGTTGGTCAGACTATGTCTGCCAAACTCAGGCATGACCTCGGTAAGCCTAATACTAGCGTTATGTTTGCCCGGGATTCTTGAAATAATCATTTGACGCTTTGGGGCCTCGTCAAATTTGAAATTATTGGGTATGCCTGAACAATGTCCGTAAAACCAGTGCCTTTGTCCTTTTCTGCTTTGATCCGTTACCTGCTTCTCCAGGTTTCTATAGATAAGTTTTTCCTTCAGTAAGGTCGTAGCACGTATAGTGCTATGTCTCCCCTGGTATTGCAATATTGGATGGCTCTGCATTCCTGAAATAAAAATCATTAACATCAGATATACTGATATGCCATAATAGGCTAAAAAGATATGCATGAGTCTTATTATAAAAGATCTACATATGCTGAATTTTAATGCTACCTGGAGCTCTACATAAATATAGATTTTAATATATATATATATAAATATTTATATATGATTTTTCCCTCGGGGGAGTCTGTAATTGTCATAATTGCGACATCAGTACTCCATTGTAAGCCCTTATGGCTTGTCTAAAATATAGCTTGGTCCAAATACCCATAGCTATCAGTGTGGTTATTAGCGATAGTACGGCCGATACCGTGATCCATACCCCTATGGGTATTTTCAGAATGTATCCTGCATTAAAGTTTGTGATGGCATTACAATAACAACAGTTTGTCAGGTTTGGGGTCGTTTGACAAGATATTTGTTTGATAGTTGGCAACTGTCTAAGATGTTGCCACATCGTGGGATGTATCACCATGTTCTCTCTGACTACTTTTGGTGGTGTTTTCGTTATAACTGGCTGTTTCAGAGGTAATATCTCCTCGAATACCTCGAACCACCTATCGTCCTGCCGTTTCCTCAGACTATAGTATATAACTAGAACCGAATATTCTACGGACTGATTTAGATACATTTCTTTGGAGGGAGAGTTCTGGTCTAACCATAATGTTTCTCTCGTGGTTGGTCCGTCTAGAATGCAGACTTTCACCTTTTCCTCCCTGCTAATTTGCTGGCTAAACTTTACTTTATCCTTTTCGTAGGATATCGATATGCGATTTGTGAAATCCGCCGTCCTTAGGATCCAATTTGATACGTGATAGGTATACCAACCACTCTGATATAACCTTGATGCTGTGATATGCTGTTTATAATCCGTCTCGTCTTTTAAATTATATAAATCCCACTCTTTTTCTTCTGAATTGAGTTGGCGGATCCGCAAGTACTTGTTGTAGAAATGCAGATTGAATTTTGTGGCGTTATCGCACGTTGTGAGTATACTAATTCCGTGATACGTTCTTATAAAATGTAACTGTTCCACTTGCATTGCCATAGGCTGAAAATATGCCTTTTTATCCCTTTTTGCCATCGCCAAAGTCATCATACAGCTTATTATCAACAAAAAGGTTACTGATTTTGGAACACCCCGTGATCTCAATGGGTATCGGTGTTCTTGTGCTTCTTCGGTAATATTTGGTTTCACCTGTTTCTCTAGTGCTTTTACTTTTAAATTTCCACAGATCCCTTTTGTTGGGATTTCGCACTTTTTACACCGATTAGCATGTACCATTATTGGTTCTGCTTTTCGATTGGCAACAAGTTGTAGTATGAGGTTTGTATCTGTAGTTCTCAATACCTCATAAGGCCCTTTGAAATTCCGCATGAGTTTTGGTGATAAGCCTTTCTTGTTATAATGAGTTTCCAACATCACCTGGTCTCCAACCATTATGCCATGATCCTTGGCTTTTCGGTCATGATAATCTTTGGATGCCTCCTGATTATATTTTATACTGAGACCTGCTCTAGCCCATGCTTCCTGCATTCTTTCCCTCATTTCCATTAGATAATCTTCCTGATCTAAATACTGTGTTGCTTTAGGGAAAAACAACAGATCTACCGGCATTTTACTTTGCCTTAGATACATTAGGTAAAACGGTGTTTCACCTGTTCCTTCGTACACCGCATTTCTGTATGCAAATAAACAGGATGGAATGTGGATGTCCCAGTCCGTTTGCATATTAGATAACATATTAGCTAATGTTCCATTAAATCGTTCTACTAACCCATCCGTCTGTGGGTGATATGGGGAAGTGTTCAACTTTAAAACTCCGAAATAAGCATTTATTCCTTTGAGCAAATTACTCAATTTGTAGGTACTCCATACCTAAAGACAATTTGTTCAACGAAAATTCTAGCTATCGTATCAGCTTTATGATTAGGCATCGGGTAGGCTTCCGGCCACTTAGTCAAATAGTCGCAGAACACTAATATGTACTTGTTTCCGCTATTAGATTCTTTGAATGGCCCCAACACGTCCATTGCCGTCATTTCCATAGGTGTAGATAGTACTGGCATCGGCTTCATTGGTACGTGTGGTTTCTTTCCGGTATTTCTTCTGGTGATACAGATCTTACATGTCTGACACCATGTTTTAACATCTTATTTCATACCGGGCCAAAATTACTTTTGTTTTAGCCTCGATAATGTTTTTCTAGATGACAGGTGACCTCCTAAGGCTCCATCGTGATACTGCAACATGAGTGCTTCACGATATTTCTTAGGGACCATTATAACGTTGTCTCTTACATCTGAATATTTAACTAATCACTCTTCCAGCACAAATTTGTCTTTATTCTTTTCCCAGTACTTCGTGAATTCTGTGGGCACGTATTTTGCTTCCAAGGCTTGACGGATAACATTGATTTCTTCGTCAGATTTTTGTGCTTCCATTAAATCGGCTAGCCTGTTGGCTTCTCTGGTCAATGTGAAGATAGTCTCTTCGAGACGCCTTTCCTTCACATCTTCTGCTTCTTCCTCCTGGTCCATTCTCGATAAGGCTTCAGCGTTACCATTATGATCTCCTTTTCTATAATGGATTTCTATGTCATATGGCTGTAAAATTAGTGACCATCTGACTAGTTTTGAGGTATCCATTGTGTGTTTTGTCAGCCACTGTAATGGTCTATGATCGGTGTAAACTATGATCTTCCGACCCCATAGATAAGTCCTAAACTGGGTTATAGCATATACTATTGCTAAAGCCTCTAGTTCTATCACTGCGTAGTTTCTCTCTGGTGTGGTTTTAACCCTCTGCTAGCGTATGCAATTGCATAATCATCTCCTAGGTCATCTCTCTGACCTAGCACAGCACCTACCCCCCGAGTGCTGGCATCTGTCATAACCAAAAGGTGTCTCTCAAAGTCTGGAAATCGCAATATAGGTGGCTTGACGAGTTTTTCCTTGAGCATATCAAATGCTTCTTGCTGTTCTGTTCCCCACACAAATTTGACATTTTTGTCTTCTAACTGCGTGAGTGGAAAAGCTATAACCGAAAAGTTTCTAATGAACTTTCTGTAATATCCGACGAGGCCTAAAAACCCTTTGATATGTTTAACGGTTTTAGGCTGCGGGAAATTCTTTACCTTTTCGACATTAGCTGGATCGGGTTTAACCCCGTCTCGTGAGATGATATGGCCCACATATAATACTTCTGGTTCAGCCCATTTACATTTGGTCGGTTTCACTTTCATGTTTGCGTTGATCAACCTCTTGAATACATTTTCCAAATGTTCCTAGTGTTTTTCCAAATTTGGCGAGAATACTATGACGTCGTCAATGTATACCATCGAATGATGTACATTCATGAGCATCAAATTCATTGGTCTTTGAAATGTGGCTAGAGCTCCTGTGAGTCCAAATGGCATTACGTTATATTTGTAATGACCTATACTCGTAGAGAACGCTGTTATTGGTATAGTCTCATCTTTTAACTTAATTTGATAAAATCCCTTTTGGGCATCCATTACTGAGAAAAACCTAGCGTTTCTCATGCGTCCATAAATATAATCTAATAATGGCAATGGATGGCTATCTTTGCATGTTGCTTCGTTAACCATGCAATAGTCGTTACATAATCGTACTGATCCATCCTTCTTAGCCACCACTATCATTGGTGATTGATATGGTGATTTACTATGCCTGATTATGCCATGTTTTAACATCAATTTCACCTGTTTATCTACTGATTCCCCCAGACTGAATGGAATACGGTATAGTCTCAATTTTATAGGTTTTGTATTGGTGAGAACAATTTCATGTTCTAGCAAGTTTGTTTTTCCCAGATCGTATTCATGTTTCGCGAATACCTGGTCGTATTTCCTTAATAACATATTTACTTGAATATTTTCCTTTCTGGTTAGCACTTTGCTATTTGCCGTAGGTGCATCTTAGTACTCAATGTCTGGATCTATTTCTTCTGCCTTTATGGTGAGTATCGACCCTTCTCCCGTGGCTTGTGGTTCGTTTTGTTTCCAGATTCTGCCCACTCTGGTATCTGGATATAAGTAAAGTGGTTTAATGTCCAGATTGGCTACCCTGATTGGTATTCTGCCATTGACTATTAAACCTACGCTATGCGTAACTGGTATATTGTATTTCTCCGAAAATCTTTCGTCTGGTTCGAATACAACTTCACCTTCCCAATTATTGCTTGTAGCTACAAAGCATACTGTTTCCGCTCTGGGTGGTATGATAGTTGTATGATCTATATAAGCTGTATCATCGTTGTAAATTTTTCTCTTTTTACCTCATGCTCGGATTAATAATCCAGATGCACAATCGAATACCACTCCTCGTAGTCTTTTTAGGATGTCCATACCTAATACCTACATTTAATGAGGATCCGTTTGCTTCTGTTAATTTTACTCCTGCCGGTTTTAGCGACTGTAATTCGTGATGGTTTAACAATTTAGCTTCAATTATGGTACCATTTGCTCCGGAGTCTATCACCGCATTAACTGTATGTCGGTTCACTCCTATTTTTATCATTGGCTTTTTATCCAAGTTCACTGTGTAATTGACCATCAAGATAATATCGTGCGAGATACCTATTGTGTTGGCTCTTGTTTGTTCTGCTTCCAGTAATTCTGGATCACTCAGTTGAGGATTATATTCTTTAAATTTGGCTTTAAGTGACTCTAACGCTTCCTTTGGGTAGTGCACTTTAGGTAATTCTGGCAATGTTGAGCATGTCAAATTATTAAATATGGTGTCTTCACCGATTTTCCATTGGTGCCCTCCTGTTCTGAGTGTTGGTTCCCTTGAATGTTCCCGCCCATCGTTTGGTGCGGATGGTAAACTCCTCAAAGTTGGCAATTTTACATATCTTGGACTTCTTGAATCTGGGTGACCTTATGTCGAATCTTTGGTCGGAACTGTCATATTCCCCTTCTGAGGACTGTCTTTTCACGTAGATTTCCTTTGTTTGGTGTATATGGAGGGAGATACTCCTTAAATCTTGATTTTCTTTGTTGGTGAATCGGGTTTTTGTTGTAGTTCTGTTTTCGTGATTGATTTGGTCTTGAAGATGTTTCACGAGAGCCTCCATTACCTCCTCCCTTTGAATTGTTATCGTCCCGATAACTAGAATACTCCTCCATTTCTGTTCCAATTACTTCGTGTTTGACCAAATGTTTCTTTCTAATTTCTTTAATTTCTTTTCTGTGATGTTTGAATAATGCAAACTCCGCACACATAGGACATAGTCCTAATAGCAGTTTCCATGACCATCCCCAAATTTTGAATATGCTATATGTTGACATCAGTTGTGTAATTATCAGCTTTAAAATTACAAATATTGCGTAAATTCCTGAACATCCGGCGACGAAAATACCAAAATTGGTAAATCGTCCCCATATTTTCATCATTACGTTCTTTTCTGCTTCTTTATAGTGTTCCGGTCCAAATAATAAATTGTAATCTGGTCGTATTAAACTATCATGATAAATTGTTCTTATAATTTCCGTGATCCCTCTGTCTCTGATTTGTGGGAATAGCAATGTCCTTCTTGCTTCCTCGATATCGTCGGGAGTGTAAATCCCTCCTTTAGCTAATTCGTCTAATGACTTGAATTCCAAATTATCCTTTAATTTAGTTACATCCAAGGTCTCTACCCGTTGTGTAGATGGTTTTCTTTCCGGCAAAGATATCCACATGTCATTTATTTTGTATAACGGTGATATCGCCGGGTTGCATATTGCTGGTTGAGGTTTAGCGTTTTCCTCAAGTAACTTTCTGGTTACTGGCATGACAAATCTCAATTTTCCTTGGTAAGACACTGGCAGTTCTAGAGTGCATTGATTAAATCTGGCTAATTGTACTTCCACTGGTTTACACTCATAGCTATATGTAGCTTCTCCCATGATTCTGCCAAACATTCCGTCTTCCAATAACATTGGAGTAACCAACTCTGGGTTAACGATAGATATTGCTAATCTATTTCGGACTATTTCACGATTTAGCTTGCAATCGTTTAGTATCACCTCTTGATACATAACTTGCATTTGTCCTTGCAGATCATGATATAAATAATCTACTTTATTATTTATATAATTCGTTATTTTGATATCCTTTACATGTAGGACCTTGGAATTTCGAATATATTCCCTTGACAGGAAAATTCCTTTGTAGTTCATCTCGTATACTCTTTTCCCACATTTAGACTTTTTATCTTTTCGGACGAATCGGATTGCTTCTGTTTTGTCTTCTGATATCAATACTAGAGGTGTGTTTTCCTCTCCGATATCTTCCTTCTCTTGTTTGTTGATTTTCTTCAATGTTTTTGCTTTGTCCCAAACCTTTTCTGGATTCTGGGAGTCCCGATATTTAGTTCCATTTAATTTTCTAAAAGGAATTTTCTTGAGAAAAGCCAACTCACAATGATCTCTCATTTGTTCGTAAATTAATGTGGTTGTTCCCGTTCTACAACTACCGAACTTGGCATTGCATTATGGATGTGCCATCAATTTTCCTGTGGCCACATCGAATGTTCCCTCGTATTCTCGTAATTCCACTGAGTAATCTTCTATGTCTACCACATAAGAAACTAAATTGCTACCGCGAATTTTCTTTCTGCCTTCGCAGGTTCCATCTTAGGCAATTGTTCCTCCTCGAGTGATTGTTATTCCCAATGTTTTCCCAATCTCTGCCGAGATTGATACCTCGTTATCTATCCTCCCGCTTCCTTTTCGAAATGCGTCTAGGCAATCTTCGGGCATTATGTTTACCGGCCTCGGTATTAATGTTGCAGATAGAAAAGCAGAATAGCTATTACTACCGCAATAATATTCAAATGTAGCTCTCTGGATTCTACATTCCTTTATCGTGGTTCTATAAAATTCACTCTTTTGGTAGACGTAATATTCTACCTTTTCCCTTTGATGAATCTTCTCTGGATATGCCTCTTTGCACTCAATTGCATCTACTAGCGAATATATCCGAGATAGTTTAGGATTTCCACAGTCAAATACTGTCAGTGAATTAGTTTGTTTTAATATGCCCATCATTACTAGGAACATCAGGATCATGCTTGTCATGTTTCCTGTGCCTGAACTACCATTATCTATGGCTTCTTCCACGACTTCATATCGTGGTTTTGGAATCATTTCCTTTTCCCAAAATTTGTTTACGGTCATCCACACCTCCAGGTAATAATCTACCATTTCGACTATTTGATCGATTTCTCGTTCTATAAGCCTTTTATCATTCCCTACTCGGGCTAAGGCATTTTGAATTAACAATGATATCGATGTTACCACTTTCCCTCTTGTTAATCCTTGCTGTACGAATGCTTCTATGGCATCCTGAATATCTCCTGTTGATACATCTCTGGATACTCTATCCATTGTCTTCTTGACCTCTTTCGTTATCTTCTTTACTTTGATACCCTTAATTTTTGGAATTCTCCATTCGGGCCTGATAATCCCGATCATTTGTTGTATACGTTGCCACAATAACGACCTCTCTGGCGTTGTCTCATCTTCCGCCTGGTCGTCCATTTCTTGAGCTATCCCTGCAGATGTTTTTAGTTGAATTTTCCGAATCGTTTCCGGATTTAACTGCTCCTTGGGTGGAGGTTTCATTTAATCCTTTCTAGGACGTCCTCGTCCATCTTTTTTCACTTTCTCCGGGGGTTTTTCAGTCTCCGGATTTGTTATAGGTTGTGGCGTAGTAGCTCCTACGTTTGTTTCTCCTGGATTTAATCTGACGTACCCTGAGAAGTAATCTTCCTCGTCGATGTCAACCATTTGCCAGGGATTAATTTCCTCTAGCCTTATTTCCTCGATCTCTTCCGCAATTTCGTTTGTTATATCTGGCAGTCTCATTAATGACCACTGGGACTCGGGTGGAGTTACTGGGACGATCATTACAGTGGTTGTTGCCAACGGTAGACAACCCACATCCACTAGATATTCATCATCATCCACTTGCCTACCATGGACCATTATCAGGAATATACCTGTAGTTCGATCGGTGGCAATCACATCTCTCCTTAATATTTTAACTTTGATATAACAATTATAAATCATTGTTAATGGTTCTTTTCCCATGATTCGCACGTCTAGATTAATGTTGCCTTGTCTATCAGGCTGACTTCGGATAGCTTTCCCATTTTTCCTCATTAGTGCTTCTATTTGAGTCTGGAATGGGCTTGTTTCCTTTACCACTGGTAGAATAAGTGGAATTATTGCTTCCAACAAATCTACTGGTATTCGTAATACTAACATCCAGTCAAGTATTTCCTTTATAGTTTCTCCATCTCGTGGAGATTTCTGCAATTCCAACCCTAGTCGCTGGGTTAATTGTTGAGTTTCCTCCAATCTCTCTATTTCCTCATTAGTGCTTCTATTTGCGTCTGGAATGGGCTTGTTTCCTTTACCACTGGTAGAATAAGTGGAATTATTGCTTCCAACAAATCTACTGGTATTCGTAATACTAACATCCAGTCAAGTATTTCCTTTATAGTTTCTCCATCTCGTGGAGATTTCTGCAATTCCAACCCTAGTCGCTGGGTTAATTGTTGAGTTTCCTCCAATCTCTCTATTTCCATCTGAGTAATCAAGAATACGCTATCTTGATCCATTACTGCCACTGGCCTCTGTGCTCTCTTTGCTGTGAGCGTCGTCACTCTACCTGGGAGTATCCCGTTCTGTAGAAGTATTTGATTTGCTTCTAGTTTTATTCCACATAAGTTTAAGTCATATCCTTGATGCTTAATGTCAATGTTTCCGTTAATTTATCGGCTCGACTTCTTACGTTTATATCGAGATTATACTCTTTATCCTGTGGGAGTTTTATATTGAGTTGGGCATCTTGGAGATCCCACTCATGTTCCATGAGTATTTCTAATTTCCTTAGGATTTTGTACGTGTCGTTATGATACTTTGGATCATCTTCGACCTGCGATATCAGTTTTACTACTGTATCGATTTCGTGAATTTTAATCTCTGTTTCTCCCAATTTTTTCAATTGTCTGGCCAGCTTCTGCTGGTACTCATATCTGGTATCCACCAGTTTTAAACATTTTGTTAGGGTATCTGACCCTTCTTTTTACCTTTGCTTTCCCTGGCAAGGTTCTATCGAACTCGCTTAGTATGGTGGCTATACTAGGTTCATCATCGGAACTCTCCTCTGATTCCTTAGGCTTGTTCACCCTTATCGGTATTTTTATTGAACTGACCCATGTTTCCACTCTGATTCTGGGGACATGACCTCATCATATGTCCGAATTTCCCACATACGTGACATTTTATCTTTCCTGGTGAATTTACATCATTTCTTTTAACCGTACTAAAATTATTGCTGTTCTTAGAGCTTCTAGTCTTACAGACCGCAGCAACATGTCCCTTTCGTTTACATTTTTCACATTGCAAATTCTGCACTCTACAATTTTCCGCACCGTGGTTATTCCGTCCACATTTGGTACATTGTATACTTTTGCGATTGTCCATAATTTTCCTGCTGGTACAATCTTTCGCTATATGCCCTTTTCTATGACAATTGAAACACTCTACCGGTGTTCTCTCACTGTTTACAAGGAACATGGTTGACTTTTCCAAGCTGCTTTCCATTACGACAGCTTTCCGTGTCAATTCGTCAAAATCATCACTAGTGTGTAGTATTAGAGCGTTCCTCATTGCAGGAGTAAGTCAAGCCCATAGTTGATCCTTAACTAACAATTCTGTTGGCTTTGCCCATGTGGTTTTTGGACCAAATGCTCTTTCGGCAATTAATGATAGCTGGTGTGCAAATTCCCCCACATGTTCATTGACATTTTGTTTTCGATGGGAAAATTGTTGTCTAAATATTCTTCCCGCATCTCCGGGCAATATTCGAGCAGTCATTGCTTCTCTCATGTCGGCCCATGTTTTTGGTGCTTGAGCAACTGGTAATGCCATTATGTCATTATATTTTTCTCTGGCTAGCCCCTTCAGATAAATGGGTAACCATTGTATCATGAAATTATCTGGATAAGCATATGCTTTGGCCATCTGATAATATTCAGACATAAACTCTGGGAATTCTACCGGATCACCGCTGAATGTCTTTACGGGCAGAGCGGGATATCTGGCAAATGCATTTTCATTAGCTTCCTCTGCCATTTGATTATCCAGTTTTACTCTGGCTCTAGTTCCTAACGCTATTTTGTTTTATTTCAATTTCTACCCGCTGATAATTGTATCACGTCGGGCTCACCAAAATGTTAGGTTCGATGGGTATGTATTCGAACTAACACAAAAACGTTTTATTTGACTCCAAAAATTTATAACGCGTGTAGGTAAATAAATAACAAATATGATTTAAAGATTTATTAAAAGTAAATATATTTGTACACAATAATTGATATTACAAAAACAACCAAGCTGCTTTCTTAAGAACAGAAAACGGTTATACAAACCGCCCTAAAGAGTATTACTAAGAATCAAGGCTGGCCCTAAATGCGCCAACAGCCCGATATAGGTGAACGGGAAAGAGATAGGGGAGTTTACCTAATTTTAACGCGATAGAGTCAACCCAGAAATCGGTTAACCCTTTTGTTTAAATTATATCTGCAACGAGACAACACAAAAAGATACGTGCTGACGTTACGATTCCCTTTATTATAATGTTTTCAAGTGATGGAAGATATTTATATATATATTTATATATGAAAATCAATGAATACTAACTAATTAATTATTTAATTCCTTTTAAAGGTGAGATGAACCACGGATTTGTTATCGAAACTGCTACAAATTGTTCTCTTTTTCTTCTTGGATTATTACTCAATACTCCAATAGATACGGGAGCTTAGTTATAGTTTTGCAGAAATAAAAATTCCACGATAATTGTTAATTCCGAATAGAATGTGAATTGTCCAATGAGATGGATACTAGAATTTCCCTAAATCTGATTTTAACTATTCCTTTCGTGATCGATTCTTTCGTGTACGATTTTTCTTTCTCCGTCCCTCAACTCAACTTTTCAGCTAGTATTTATACTAATTTATTTATTAGTAATTATTTAATTATTATTTTTATTATTATTTTCTATACAATTACTATTTTTATTACAAATCTATTTTTAGTAATTGTTTATTTGTTTATATTCTAGTTCTAATTTTAGTAATTATTTTTCTATTTTAAGTAATTTTTAAATACTATTTTTAATTAATTATTATATACTTCTACAACTTTTGATTCCGGTTCCTACTGAACCCCAACAATTTGTTTCTGTAAAAATTCATAAGCAAATAATTGACCAATAAATAAATATTAATTCAATTTTGTTGGCGTCCGAGGCAAATTGCAGTTGATTAGGTCATATGTGTCGGTGAGCCCTATGAGCCATGGTGATTATTGCCTTACTGTGCACGTAAACTTTCTCCTCCACTTACCTTGGTACTGCACAGGGGCCCCACAGGTCGATAAGCAGGTGAATCGGAGGCCTCTAACTTTGAAAATAATAATAATAATTTTGAAAAAAACATCTTCCACGCGGGCGTTAATATCTTTCCAAATAATAATGATAAATTAAATTATTATCGATAATTAAAACATCGGATCGAAAATGTTACTAAAAATATAATGACCTTGATGAGTCATCGAATGAGTCATCGTTCTAAAATAATGAGGCATCGTTCTAAAAATATGAGGCATCGTTCTAAAAATGTGATGCATCGTTCTAAAAATAAGGTGAGTCATAGGATGAGGCATCGTTCTAAAAATATGAGGCATCGTTCTAAAACTATGAGGCATCGTTCTAAAAATATGAGGCATCGTTCTAAAATATGAAGCATCGTTCTAAATATATGAGGCATCGTTCTAAAAATAAGGTGAGTCATAGGATGAGTCATTGTCTTTGTTCTAAAAATGTGATGAGTCATCGTATGATAGGATTTATAACTCATCTTAAAGGTCTTGCACTGAGCTTTAAGATGAGCTATCCGTCAATATAATCGTTTGGCGGGAACAATAATTTTGGGATGAAAAAAAGTGTGAGCCCTCTGGATCACTTAATAATATTTTGAAAAATAATAATAATTTAACATTGAAAAGATGGTGGTCATCAAATGTTAATAACATTAAAACTATTAAAGATATATAAAATACCTATAGCACATCTTAAAGGTCTTGCATGGGCTTTAAGATGAGGTATCGTTGGCGGTGAATTACCATATTTTATTGGTAAACAGTACGGATCAGGTTGGTTAAAAACAATAGGGAGATTCGCACTTCCTATTCTTAAACGTATTGGTAGTTTTGGCATGAAAACTGCTAAAGATGTGATTATGAATTTACAGAAAATATTACCATCCCTAAAAACAAATGCTTTAGCTGAATTAGGGAAGGTTCTACCTGGAGTTGCTGGTATGTTTCAAAAAGATACGCCTCCAGCCCCAGCTCCAAAACGTAAAGGACATGGAATATCGCGTATAAACAAACGAATGAAAGGACATGGAACTATATTTGCAAAATGATTTGTGGTAAATCCGAATTATGTATATTTGATAGACCATCGCCCCAGGCTGTAATAGAATTTGGGGCCTTTGAGGAAGTTTTTCCTATGAATTCAATTATTGATAGTAGAAATGATATCGAGTTTTATATTAATGGTTCGCAAACTGAATATTTAGATTTGAACGATACTTTATTGACTGTTCAGATCAAAGGTGTAGATAAAGATAGAAAGGTTTTGGATGCCAATGCGGATGTATTACCAAACAATTTCATGTTTCATACTCTGTTTAAAGATGCAGTGTTGGGATTTAATAATATCAAGATTGAGGGCGGAAATAATACATTCATTCACAAGGCTTTGATAGAAACTATTTTAAATTACAATTCCGATACTAAAAATACCTGTCTTACAACTATGGGTTATGCAGCAACAGATGATGAAAGAAAAAAGTGGGTTAAAGGTTCAAAAGTATTCACTATGTGATCATCATTACAACTTGATTTTATGGATCAACCGAAATATTTACTACCGGGAGTTAATGTACATATTAGATTGAAAAGGTCCGATTCTGCATTATCTCTTACTAGTGTAACTGGTGCACCAATATGTCAATTAGTTGATGCAAAATTATTAGTGAGAAGAGTTCGAGTAGACCCGTCAGTATTAGCTGGTCATCAATTGGGTCTTAATTCAAAACATGCAATTTATCATTTAAAAACAAAGGAAATTGTACAATTTGCTATTGCTAAAGGTGCTTTCATCATTCTATAAAGAACAAATATTTGGTGACAGAAGAATGCCTAATTTTATTCTGGTAACATTTCAAAGTGAAACGCAATATAATGGGTCTTATACTGCTTCCAGCTCAATTTTCAAAAACTTTGGTGTTACTTCATTGACTTTGTCGAAAAATACTGATTATAGAGAAACATATACTCAAGATTTCGAGAATGATAATTCATATGCGACATATATGCAGAGTATTGTTAGAAATCTGGGTTATTTAGATAAAAATTTGAATTGCGGAATAACTCTTGAAGATTTTAAAAGCAAATACCCATTTTTTACATTTGTTTTAGCCCCCGATTTTGATTTAAATCAGAGTCAATTACCACAAAACGGAAATTTACGACTGGATATAAAGTTTGCAGAGGCCATTACTGAACCAGTACATGTTATAATATATGGGGTATTTGATAATGAAGTTCAAATTACTGCAAATAGAACCGTGCTAGTATAAATGTATACAGAAATATAAAAAGTTGTCATGGAGTAAGTTGTATTTTATACTCAGGATTTATTAAAGTAGTTCTGTTCAGGTCAATAAAATCGGAAAACAGATATTGGGAAATGAATTTGTTGGAGTTTTTCCTCTTGATAAAATTCCATATTTGAGCAATAATCAAGCAATAATCGTCAATACTCAATCGTCTCATCTTGGTGGAGAACATTGGATAGCTATATATATGAAACCTGGTAATATATTCGTGTTCGATCCTATGGGTTTTTATTACCCGGCTTTGTTGATATCAAAACTACAAACAATGGGGAAACCTATTGTGTATAATAAAACTATGTTTCAAAATCCATTGACCCAAACATGTGGTCAACATTGTTTAGCTTGGTTATTGTACAAAAAATTTGATGTTTAAAGAAAAATGGATGTTTAATAAAATTTGATGTTTAATAAATGTATCCTTTCCTTTGTTGTTGTTGTGATTATTATTAATATTATTATTATTATTAATATTATTAATATTATTATTGTTATTATTATTATTATTATTATTTTATTATATTATTATTATTTTGAAAAATATTATTATTTTTAATTAATTTTATTATTATTCACATAAATATTATTAATTCAACATAAAGACCACCTATGCCTGAAGCATGCACAGTGCAAGTTAACAAAGGCATGACTAACAAAGGCAGTCACATTTAATTTCTGAGTGATTTACATTGCATGTGATTGGTTGAGAGAGTAAAATATTCAGTGTCTATGTGTGTGTGCCTAAATTCTCATTGGCTGGGACAGGAAAATATTCATTCTTTTATAAACATTGACAAATCTAAAATTTGTCACAATTTTTCAAAATTATAAACTTTAAAACTTTAAAATGGCTAACCGAAACAATAATATTTTAAGAAGTCTATTGACTACCGGTAATTTTATTATTTATTTATTTATTATATTTTATTTTTTTATTAGATCCTTTTGACTGGTGATTCAATTCAACCGAAGATGATTCAATTTTGAATGTTGATAGGATTTTCGGTAAATTTAAATATTTTAATTTTTATGAAATTATTATTTTTTTATTTAGAACCTATTATAATTAGCGACGATGATTATGTCATGTTTATTGAACAAAATGATGCCCCGGTTAATGATGCCTTATTTGTTGGGCAAAACAATGTTTTCAATAAACAAAGTAAATTTATTTTATTTTAGTATATTATTTTTTAAAAAACATTTTAGTGTTTAATGTTGACATGGACGCTGAACTTAATAATGAATTTAACGAGGAGTTGAAATTAATAATGAATTTAACGAGGAGCTTGAAATTAATAATGAATTTAACGAGGAGTTAAAATTATAATGAATTTAACGAGGAGCTTGAAATTAATAATGAATTTTACAAGAAGCTTGAAATTAATAATGATTCAAACGAGGAGCTTGAAAATGGTGATAATGCCTTCACTTCTATTGAGGAGGTTGCTGAAGGTCTCTGATTCCGACATGGAATCACAATGTAAGCCTTTATTTATTTTTATATTTTTTTAAAAAAAATTTTTAAATTTTCTTAATCGCTTTTTTTAAACAGTTGCATAAATCTTATTTGTAAAATTATTATGTTTTTTTTTTGAATTATTATTGTAAATATGACAAAATTATGAAGAAAATACTATGATGGAAATTATAAAGAAATTACTATGATGAAGATTATGAAAATGAAGAAAATACTATGATGAAAATTATGAAACTATTATGACGAAAATGAAGAAAATTATGAAAATGTTATATTGAAATTATTATAACGAAAATAGAGAAAATTATGAAAATTTTATATTGAAATTATTATGACGAAACTAGAGAAAATTATGAAAATTTTATATTGAAATTATGCAAATGTTTAAAAAAAGTGATTAAGAAACTATAGTTTTAAAATATTCCTTGTAGTTTTGCAATGAGCAATTACATTAGTTAAAATAATAATAATAATAATAATAATAATAATAATAATAATAATAATAATAATAATAATAATAATAATAATATATCTTGTAGTCTGCAGTCAGCATGCAACTACATATTTCTTTTATTATGATTTCCCCAATAAATGTAGTCTGCAGTCAGCATGCAGCTACATCTCTTTTATTATGATTGCCCCAATAAATGTAGTCTGCATCGAGCATGCAGCTGAATCAAACTATTTATTGTGAATAATTTGTCTTCGTTAATTAAAATATGTTTTATCTTTTAATAATTCATTTGTCCAATTAATTTAGATAATTAGTTTCAAGTAAGAAATATTATTTTTGGGTTTATTTTATTTATTTATTTTTTCCGAAAAATTAATATCCAGTTTATTTAAAATTACCATATCGTTTTATTTTATAATAAACTAAATAATTTCTAATTAAAATTTTATTCAAATTGAAATATTTTTGTTATAATTTACGCTCTTGATGTAAATTTAAAATTTAAAAAAAAAATAAATAAATAATAATAATAATTAAATAACGTTAGTAATTAAAATAAAATATTAATAAAGTAATTAATTAATTAAATTAAAAGAAAAATAAATAAATAAATAAATAAAGTAATTAAATAAAATTTACATTTAAAAAATAAAAAAATAAAAAAAATAATAATAATAATTAAATAGCGTAAGTAATTAAAATAAAATATTAATAAACTAATAAATTAATTAAATGTAATAAATTAAAATAAAACATAATAAAATAATTAATTAATAAAATTAAAATAAAAAAAAAAAATTAAAAAGAAGTTATTAAATAAATAAAAAAAAATAAATAAATAAAATGATTCGATTGGTCTATATTTGATCTTGATATTCCATGACCTTGAAAGTGCGCTGGAGTCCTCACTACATACTACTAGTGTCAAATGAGTTTTTGAGTCTTTTGGGAAGTTTATAAGTTTTCCACTATCGTCACGAATATTTATTTCTATATTGTTTATACATGAGCTTGAAATTGGTAAATACATAGGATTATCTATATCTATATTGACAACTTCATCATGTTTATATTTTCCAATCCATACCGATTTCAATAGAGGAACACTGGAATCACCAACTATTATAGGCTCAATAATATTAGTATATATGAACATTTGTTGATGATGTTCAAGTATTCTTGGTTTACGTATACCAGCCGATTTTTCCCGATATTGCTGCTTCTCTAATCCAAGTGTATTTGTCAAATTTTTATCAAATCTAACTTCGCAAATGTCATCATTCAAACTGAAGGTAAATAACAAATCTTTCACAATGTCCAAACTTTTAAATATGTGTGAACAATTGTACTTTAAATATTTAAGTAACACATCAAGTTTATCAATATATAATTCGTCAGCGAAGGTGAATGATTCTTCAACTTCATTATTATACGACACAGATATTTTGATTTCTTCTTTCATTACACTGTTTGCTTCAAATAGATCAAAGCGTAATAAGTATTCAGTTTTCATAACTTCATTTTTCAACTTATTGCAACTCAATCGTTTGGCATCTTCAATAGTTTCGAATGTTATTGTAAATGGTTTAAAATCACAACTGATATTTAATCCATCCTTGTAAAACATAGAGCAATGCGGATCTAATATTTGATTCGGAATATGATATGTTTTATCATAATTACTGATAATAAAGATACCACTACATGTTTTCATAGCATTCCTTTTGAAATCAATCTTACATTGACTATAAAATGGGAATGTATTGTACACGAATGTAAAATCTTGCAGTGCAACTTCCCAGTCACCATTTAAAGAAATCGGATTCTGGAGATTGACCATGAATTTACTAGCTTGATTATCTGGATGAATTAATGGGCAACTATTGCTTGGTAAAATAGTATAAAAATTCACTTTACTAGGTCCTTTTCTGATATCCATGATGGGTTTTGATAACCATGCCATTTGACATAGTATTGTTTATCCTTGCCGACCTTTTTAGTTTTCAATATCTTCTGAATTCTAAATACTTTTGGGGGAGGAATAACTTGTAATTCTTGCTCATAAAATTTTCCTTGTACAATCTTGTTATCATTGTCTTTGATGACATACATTACAGGATTTTGTTTAGTATTTATTTTTGAAATTACAAAGACTCCAATTCGTATCGAAATTTTTAATAAATAGTGATGCACTAATTTTACTAATTCTAACATGGTCATCTACTTTATATTTCGGTTTTATAATTTTTCCAGGTTTTTTAGAATCGATTGTTTTTGACGTGATATCAATCGGTCTTAATCCATTCAATCCTTGATGTGATGAATGATTATAACTTGTTATTATTTTCAGTAAAACATTTACCCATTTTTTATTACCTTGATGCACAAATAATTTCTTTAATCTATCTCTCTAAGTTCGGTCAAATCTTTCAACATGAGGAGCTTTGTATTGAGAATATACCGAGTAATGGTTTATTTTCAATTTATTGAGGATTTGCTTGACTTTACTGTTGTAGAATTCTTTACCTAAAATAATAATAATAATAATAATAATAAAAATAATAATATTAATACCTAAATCAGTTTGCAAGTTTTTAGGATGTCCATCTTTAAATAAATGATTAACAGCTTTGGACATTTCATCTGCAGATTTTGCCTTGACGGGTATTTCTCGGGCAAACCGACTGAATACATCAATACATGTTAAAATATATTTATACCCATTGTTAATTTTCGAATAGGGTATCATCTCCATCAAATCCATTTGCCATAAATCATATATTCCATATGTTTTATATGCTCTTGTTGGGAATCGTTTCTGCATTGGTTTGTTCAAACTGTACGCAAGCTGGTCTGATAACCACTTCTGGGTTTCCTTTTTCGAATTCGGAACTCTTTTCTTTAATTTTGTCACTCCACCAAAACCGGCTTCGTCTTCCGGGTTCGTCCAAATCTTCTCCATTACAGCAAGAAGATTTAATATTAAATTTAATGTCTGGTAATGAAGGATTAGCACCCATTGTTTATGATCGACTTCCTATTATACCACCTAATAATGATATTGCTAAAGGTATCAATGCACCGATAAATCCACTTTGTTGTTTATATATAATTTTTCTCATTTGTTGACGATTTTTATTATTTACTAATGATAGCAAAGGTTTCCTATGTTTACTCAATAATTGCTTTTTAGATTTACTGATTTTAATCTTGACTTTGACTACTTTAAGTATAATATCGAGTAAATCATCGACAACATAATTTGGAAATGATTGCAAAATACTGTTTCTTTTCATACTTGGTGCCTTTAACAATGTATTGAAAAACGCGAAACTCCGATGATTTTTAACAACTTTTACTTTCTTAGTGGTTTTACTTTTAGGTTTAGGTTTAGGATTTTTCGAAATAAGATTCATTGCAGGAAAATTTTCTGTAATAAGTTCTTTAGATGGAGTATAACTAGTTGTTGGTGGAACTTTGGTTGTTTTTTACCCGATATCATTGTTTTTGAAAACATGATTTATATGTTTTCAACTTTGTTTTGAACTTTGTTTATAAACCATGGCACCTTTTGGGTTGAAAATATCTGTTTTTTTTTAGTGTTAATGACCGATTTACTTGGTTTTGACAATGAAACCTTTACAGATAATAAAGATTGACATTTTTATCTTTATTTAAACGGAGAATGAAAAAAATTGAGAAATATTGACTTAAAACATTGACTAAAGAAAATTCATCTTTATTGAAAGAAATTTATCGGTTGATTTTAATTAGTAATTAAATCGGTTGAATATTGGTATAATATGACCATTTGAAGAATAGTAGTGGGGATATATCCCTAACGACCACAAGCCTCCCACTGTTTTCATGTTTTATGCCCATTTTACCCCAAAAAACGTATAAAAAACACTAAAACCCCTTAAAAACGCATATTTTTTATTTTGCTTTATTTTGCAAGATTTAAAAAATATGGATTTAAGGCTATAAAACGGAGAAAAATGCTGATAAAGCTATGAAAAACGTTTGTCGGCTTGCGGTCGTTAGGGATATATCCCCACTACTTGGAAGAACTAACTACTGCTGAATGCAATCCTGCTGAATGCAATCCTGCTGAATGCAATCCTGCTGAATGCAATCCTGCTGAATGCAATCCTGGTGATTGCAATCCTGCCGTCTTGCAGTTGTTGTCTTGGTAATAAAAAAATAAAAATATAAAAATAGAAAACATAGGATCCAATAAAAAATTTATTCTAAAAATGAACTGTAATATTTGCAATAAAGTTTTTAAAAATAAAACAGGATTAATTTCCCACTGTAAGTCGAAGGCTCACTTACTAAAAGAAAATAATCTTAATGACACAAATTCAAAACTCTGTCCTAAATGTAAAGGAAGATATCTACATTCAGGATATAATAAACATTTTGAAAATTGTATCGGGAGACTTAGAGAAGTATTTACATGCCCTCATTGCAACTTTTCAACAAAAATAAATTTTTACTATTTAAAACATTTAAAAGAACATATAAAAGAAAGAAACTCCGACGATGAGGAATGTCATTCAGAAGGAGAACCTGATCATGTTGAAAGAGAAAAATATAACTGGGATAATTTTAATCATATAGATGAATTTCAATTAAAAATTAATGGACCTGCAACCCCTGGAGAATATATAAAGAGAAATAAAAAAAATATAAAAGATTCTTTCTGTGAAGCTTTAAAAAATTATAAACCAACAAGGTATAATGTTATAAAATATAAAATCACAATAAAAGCAAAATATTGGAGAGGACCAGAAGGACCGCAAGGCCAAGAAGACACAATTCCTTTAGATGTTGAAATCGTAATACCTTTTAAATATTTATTTTCAACTAGAGGATTTAATAAAAGCATCAAAGAAATAATTCAAGCAGTAGAAGCAAAACAAGAAGAAATTGAAAATGAATTAGGAGATTCAAACTTAGTATTCAACTCTTTCCAATCTTTAGTGATTGATTATTGGAGGGGATTACCACCTAATCCTAAATCCTATATTCCTACACCCTTTAAATCTAAAAATGTTATAAATGTGCAGAATAAGGATAACAAATGTTTCATGTGGTCAATACTTGCACATTTACATCCTCAAGCTGAAAACCCTCAAAGAGTTTCAAAATACAAACAATATGAAAATGAATTAATATTCCCGAAGGGACCGGAAGGACCGGAAGGCCAAGGAGGCCAAGAAGGATTCATGCATCCAATGAAACTAGAAGACATTCCAGAATTTGAAAAACTAAATAATCTTAAACTTAATATTTATGAACATGTTAAAGGATGGGGACGTGGAAGCAGAGATATTATTCCAATTTATATTTCTGATTATGAAGTACAAGGTAACGGAGTACATGAAAGCGATAGGGAGATATATCTTTTAATCTTGGAAGACCAAAATAATCAACATTATATTTTAATAAAAAACTTTCAAGCCTTTACATTACCAGAGAATCCAACTAGTGGAGGAGGAACGTGTAAAAGATGTCTTCATTATTCAACAACTAAAAACTCTATGATTAAGCATGCAAGATTTTGTGAAAAGGATTCACCAGCTTTAATTAGAATGCCTACAGATCCCAGGATGTATTTTAAAAACTTTTCAAATTTATTACAAACATTAGGAGTAATTTACGGAGACTTTGAATCTATAAATCGTAAACAAGATCTAGTCAACCAATATTTAAAAATAATAGAAAAATATAAACTCATGGATTCATGGAAAGCCTCTAAACAGAAGGAGAAACCAACAAGGTTGAAGGCCTTTCTAAGAAAAAATAATAAACCTAATAGTGTTAAAAAAACTAAACAATTACCATCTGCTTATAAATTATTATTTAAAAGTAATTATCCTGAACTCATAGAATCTAGAGAATATGAATTTCAAGGAACTTCAGAAGATGTCTTGGATCATTTTACTACAAGTATAAATGATCTAGAACATGAAATATTTAAAGCATTAAAAACAAAGTATCCTCAAAATATTTCAGATCAACAATTAGAAGAATATAAAAATACTTTCAACTGCTGGATGTGTAAACAAGAGATCAATACAGATGATAAGGTTATAGATCACGATCATTTAAAAAGTGAAAATAATTATCGAGGAGCAGCCCATAGAAATTGTAATCTTAATTGTCATACTCCTAAATTTGTACCAGTTATATTTCATAATCTTTTTGGTTATGACGTACATCTATTTATAAAGCATCTAGCAGCAAATGCCAAAAACTCTTTCAAGGTTATAGGACTTACAAAGGAAAAATATAAATCAGTTGAATATGGAAAATTAAAATTTATAGATTCCTTAAACTTCCTACAAATGTCTTAAGATGGCATAGCAAAAACATTGAAGCCAGAAGATTTTAAAATCACTCGAGAGTTCTTGGAAAAAAATAATATACCAGCAGAAGAATACTCGACTTGTTTAGCAAAAGGAATATATCCCTATGACTATGTTGATTCATTTGAAAAATATAAGGAAACAAAATTACCAGAGAAAGAAGATTTCTATTCACTACTTTCAAAATCTGGGATTACAGATCAAGAATATTCCCGAGCAAATAAAATGTTTCATCTTTTCAACTGTAAAACTTTAGGAGAATATACAAGTATGTACTTATCCCTAGATGTTTATATTCTAGCAGATTGCTTTGAAGAATTTACAAAATCTTTTGTTCTTAAACCTTATAATTATATAACAGCTCCTTCTTTAGCTTGGGATACTATGTTATATACCATTTGGACTTCAGATCTTCCAGAATCTGATAAAATTATAGACAAATAGTGAAAAAGATATAGCCCGTTATAATCGTATGCTAGGAAAGCCTACATTTAAAAACGCACAAGTATTTTCTGAAAGTCTTACTGCAATAGAACTACAGAATTTTGAGAAAACATATAATAAACCAATATTTATAGGCTTTGCAATTTTAGAACTTTCAAAATTACAAATGTATGAGACATATTATAACATCTTACAACCTATATATGGTCCTAATATAGCAATGCATGCAATGGATACAGATTCAATGTTTTTAACAATAAGAACTGAGGACCTTGAAAGTGACATCTCTGAGAATCCTATACTTTCAAATTTAATAAATTCATCTGGAGAATTATTTTCGTTTAAAGATGAAAAACCTTTTACTCCTATAGAAAATGGAATATTTATTCGTTCTAAACAATATTCATATGAAACATTTACAAAACCTAAATTTGAAGAACATACATTTATATTTAAAACCCCAGATACAGAAGAAAGCATTACACATAGATATCCTATATTCCCTGAGGGTCAAGCCGAGAAACCTGTAAAGGATAACAGATGTAAAGGAATTCAGAGATGTGTAGCCAGGAAACTTTCTCATCAAGATTATAAAGACACATTGAATCCAGGTCATAAAGATAAAATCGATGAAGTACATCAACTTAAAAGTGAAAAGCATGATATTTACTTGATAGAATCCCAAAAAGTATCATTATCAAATTATGATGATAAAAGATTCATACTAAGTGATTTAAAGACAACTCTTCCTATAGGAAATAATTTAATACCGATAATAAAAAATCTTGCTAGTTTGAATAAGTTATATGATACAAAGATTACTGATCTTGATATTTATAATGTTGAAATCATTTATCCTGAGAGAATTGAGAAACCTTTATATTCTCAAGTTTTTAATCCTATATGTTTAGAACTTAAATATTTTAATACTGATCCTGAATATATAAAAGGTCTAAGTGATAAAGAATTTAAAGATCATAAGGAGGTTCTAAAAACTAATTTCGAAAAGTTAACATCAGATTCTATCAAATGATTTTTTTCTTTTAAAAATGTCAACAATTAATTTAAGAGTGACAACATCAACCTTTTGAAGGGCAATAATTTTTTTTATGTATGATTCTTTAGCCACTTCTCTCGTTTAATTTTTTTAGAATATTCATTAGTTATAACATTAGCACTTTTTAATCTATTAATATTATTTTTAATATCTTGTATTATTTGATTTGATTTCATTATTTCATCATCAGTTAAGATTCCATCTTCCAAAGCTTTTAATTGAAATAAAAATAATTTAGAGATTCCTAATTCTATTGATAAACAAACTTCACGATATAAACTTTTCTTTTTAGAAGTATAAGATAATGAAACTATTTCAGTCAAGAAACCATCAGCTACAGAAATACTTCCAAGTATTACAGGTGCTATTGTTAAAACTGGTAAAGTTATGGGTAAAATAACTGTTAATATTGCAGATGCAAATCCTAAAGAATAACCTATAATTTTTAAAACTGTATTCCCTTTATTCCATCTATTTTTAACCTTTTTATAATGCTTTAATAAATCTTGTAAATGTAAGGTTTCTGATTTAAATTCTTTTACTCTCATAATTTCAAGTTCTGTGGGAGCCGAGGCCTTGGAACCTTTGTGACCTTCGGAATAATATCCTGATGATCTCAATTCTGGAGGGACCTCTGGGTAAATTTTTTCTTCTCTTACTTCTTCCATCTTTTGGACTTTGTCCATTTAATAATTAAAAAAATAAGACTTTATTCTTCTGAGCACCATCTGGCACCAATACTCGGATATCAAAAGAAACTCTTGTTGAGAGAATATCTTTATACAATTCCATCAATGCTTTACGAACTTCATCAACATCAACCTTTTTTTCATAAAATATTAAATCTATATATTGTACAAGTGTGCTTTTAAAATAATATTCTTACTTTTAACTTTATGTAGTCCATGTGAATGAGTATTAACATACCAATCTCCGTGTGGTAAATCATAACTAGTCATTATAACATCACCCTTTTCAAGCTTACTATTATAATCACATTTCACAAACCATTTCATTCTTTCATTATCATCATCAAACAAAAAGAAATAAGGATCAATAATCTTTACAACCATAAAAACACCCCATTCTTTACTGTTTGTTGTTATTAAACTTGGTTCTATAAAATGTTTATATGTATGGGGTAATAATGTTTTATTCTGTTCTAATTCAGCAGCTCTTTTTCTAATACTATGTGTGGTGTTAATGTGTGTTCCATGAGACTCTAAATTTGAAATTCTTTTATTAAATGATGTAATCATCTCATTTATTATATTATATATTGTATTAAATTTAGTATTCATAATTAGTAGGTAGTTAGTAGCCTACGGGAACAATAGGGGGGGGGGGGGTAAAAAATGTTGCAAACTTTTGATTGCATAACTTTTTCCGTAGACATTTTTTGATTACATAATTGTTGCCGTAATGCCCAATGTTTTCTGGGATTTTAAATACAAAATTTTTTTTCAATAAACAAGCCAAGGATAAATATTATTTGGGTGGGTCTCCTTGGTCCTGAGAATTTCATAGAAAAAGGTAGTCTTCAATAAAAAAAAGCATGGATTTTTCACACTATAGTGAGGGGATCTTCTTGGTCATGAGAATTTCAATAGAAAAGGTGGTTTACATTAAAAACGCATAGTAAATTTTTAAAATAAGTAAATGATGGGTCTAAAAAATTTAAGTAAATCAGGGTTCAGATTTTTTTTGAAATAAAGTAAATTATGGTCCAAATTTTAAAATTAAAGTAAATTAAGGTTCTAAAAATTAAATTACAGTAAATTATGGGTCAAAAAATTAAATTAAAGTAAATTTAGGTTCTAAAATATTAAATTAAAGTAAATAATTGTTCAAAATTTAAAATTAAAGTTAATTAAGGGCTCAACTAAGTAAATTATGGTTCAAATTTTTAAATTAAGTAAATAATGGTTCTAAAAAAAATTAAAATAAAGTAAATTAAGGTCCTAAAAATTAAATTAAAGTAATGAATGGGCACAAATAACTAAATTAAGGTTCTAAAAAATTAAATTAAAGTTAATTAAGGTCCAAATTTTAAAATTAAGTAATCAATGGTAAAAAAAATTTTAAATTAAAGTTAAATAAGTAAATTAAAGTAATAATTTTTAAATAAGTAAATTAAAGTAAATTAAAGTAAGATTTTAAATTTATTAACAAAATAATAGAAGGTGTTTGAGAATTGAAATTTTTTAATGAAATTTTTTATGAAATAATTTTTTAAGTAATTTTAGATGGAAATTTTTTATGGAATAATTTTTAAGATAATTTTTAATGAAAATTTTTATGAAATATTTTTCAATGATAATTTTTAATGGAAATTTTAATAGAATATTTTTTTTTTTATTTTTTTTTTTTTTTAATAATAATAATAATAATAATAATATTAGTAATAATATATCAACCAAATACTATACAACACATAAAAATTAACTAAACAAATAAAAATAACTAGACACATAACAAAACATATAAACATTAACTAAACACATAAAAATGAACTAGACACATAACAAACATAAAAATTTACCAAACAAATAACAAATGTATAGATATAAACTTTTATTTAATAAAATTAGTCCTCATCGGACAAAATAACGTCATCGATATCGATGTCATCTTCTCCAAAATCTTCATTAAATTCTTCCTCATCTTCTCCAACATTTTCATCAAATTCTTCTTCAACAATTTCTCCAATATTTAATTCATTTAATCTTACATGCCCATATGCAAGACTAGTATTTTTCCCCACCCAAACCCTTTTGTCATCTTTGTTAGTAAGTGCTATTTTTGTGTTTTTAATTGTAAAAATTTGATGATTTTTGCTTGTTATTTTAGTCTGAGGAACCGAAAAAATCTGGTTAGTGTTATAACAATCCAGGTATGACTGATGTTTTATGTCACTACCTTTCAATGTTACACCTTTAGCCTTTTTTGTTTCCTCATCACCCAACAAGCTATAACATTTTGGTCTAAGAAAAACCCATTCCTTATATTTAAGACCTTTATTCTCGTCTTTGAACTTTCCAATGACTGAATCAAGGTTCTTACTATATAAGGAATGACAACTATTGTAATTGGAAGTATCTAATAAATTATCTCGAATCATTGCAGGTAAAAGAACCTCGAGTTTACAGTTAATGACTTCGAGGAAAAAAGAATCTGTATCACCTGCAACGATATTAATTTTACAATTAAACTCATTGCGAAATGATTCCAGATCCTTATATTGCAATTCATACATTCTAAGTTTAGATAGATCAAGTACAGATTGACCAATGTAACTTGGTCTATCTAAACATATAGAATCAGAATTCAATAATGCAGCGATTAAATTATCGTCTATTTTAATAGATTTTTTAAAAGTTGGCTTCGAAGAATATTTAACTAATTTATCGGCTGTTGTACAAAGACGAAGATTCATTCTTCTCTTTAAATTTTCAACTGTTTTGCCGTATAAACTGTTATTTAGTAATTTATAATAATTTTTATCTAAGTTATTTATGCTTTTTGACCGTAATTCAGTATTTGTATCTATATATTTTTTAAAAATTGGAGATTGCTTAAATCTTACACCCCTATTTACACGTGTTACTTTAACACCAAGTTCCAAATATAATTTTAATAATCTCCAATGAATCACATAATTAGATTTTGGAAGATGAGTTAATAATAATTTTTCAACCTTAGACCCAGCAGGTTTCATTTTTTCAGCAGCAACAGGGAAATCATCCAACTTATCATGAAGCTCAGAAGGAATTACAAGATCAACTTCAAGAGTGTATCCATAAGACAAAGATTCAAGATTTAAATTCCTACATTCATCCATTATTTTATCAAATCCATCAAGAACCCAACTAAATTCACCACAAGGTAATGATTGACTTAAAGCCCAACCATAAAGATTATTAATATCTATATATAGTAACTCTGTGTTCTCGTCGGTTTTTACGTAATGCTTATTCACAAAAGTAAGACCACCTCTTATTCCACCCTCATAAAAGCTAAACATTTCGTTTTCAGTTATGAGCTCAATTGGTTCATTTAAAGACATTAATGCAGAAGACCAAGACATACCTGGAATTCCGAAATAATTCAATGGTTCCAATCTATTGTGAGCAATGGATTTCAACCTAAACTGATGAAAGAAATCAGCCAAAAGAAAACAATCAAGTTTTAGGTAGATCATCATATAATCTAATAAAGTTACGCAATTAGTTTCTACCCAAATCTCCTGAGCTTTTTCATACTCAAGCTCAGTGACACCTTCCCAGATTGGTGGTAATTCATAAGTAGTTTGGAGAATATCTAAAGAAGTGGCGAAATTATAAGGGAAGATTCCTTTTTCAGAAACTATAGTACCAGAAAAAGCAGAATTAGTAAAAGGCAAAGAATTCAAAGTTTTGACTGCTTTAGCTAAAGAATCATTGACAAATTGATAAGAATCAATGAATCTTAAGCTAATTTTGCCTAAATGAGCAATCAAAGAAATAAATTTTTCAGTCGTTATAGGGATGCAGCCTAAATTCCAATTTTTAAATTTATTTAATCCATATTTAAGTATATGATGCATATCGTATCCCTTCAAGTTATGAAATACGATAGGCAAAATTTTATTTATTTTCCTATTTATGTTACATGTGCTACAAGCTGCACCCAAGTATTTCCCCGTAAAATGATCGTGATCTCTAACAGGATCGACGATAGATTTCAAACAAAGATAACAAACGGAAGCACTAAGAAATTGATGTTGTTCAATTTTCGTTAATTTAATCATAGGTTTCCTACCCATTTTATAATAAAAAGGAAGAACCTTATTTAATGCTATATCCTCTATAGCACTTAAAAAACTCTCGACGCAATCTAAACTTATGAATTGTTGATATGATTTAGATCCGTCAAAGTTATTTACAAGTAAAAGACCAGCAGATATTGGCATGTGTCGTTGGAAATGAAGATTATCAGAAGGTAAAATAGCCTCAAAATCGGCATAAACTACAAAAGGAGGAGTTACTGTTTTCGACCAGTCAGTAAACTGTAAGAATTTATTTTGAGGGAAAGTATAAAGAGTTGTTCCTAATTGATTACGTTTGCATAATATTTCATGTTTTTCCAGTGCGTTTCTATTTTTAAAACCATTCAAACACCGATGGCACCATAATGATTGTATGCGTGTAGGACAACTAGTGTTTATGTGGCAATTCAGTAACCTATTTAAATTACTTATAGCTACGTAATGGAAATTGTTTCCTTTATTTAATAATAGTAAATTAATTACAGTTCCATTTAAAACTTTGGAACGATGTATAATGTCTAAATGTGGATGTTTTAAAACGTAATTATCTGTTAATTGTTTGCTATTGTCATAAGAAAAAACATTAATTATTAAGCCGGGATTTTTGGCCTCAAATTTTCTAATGTCTTTTAATTTCATGGGTAAATCTAATGGATTATATATTAAGTCTGATAAATTATAACTTGATGTCCTATTTCTATATTGTCTAACAACCTCATCATATTTTAAAATAGCTAAAATGCTATATAAAAAACATGAATCATCGGTGTTTTTTATATTAATTAAACAATATTTATTTTTTAGACAAGTAGGTAGTTCAATGAAACTCCTACCACTTAATCTACTTAACCTACTTATTTTTGTTATAGTGAAGTGAATTTCTGTTATTTTTTTTATAATCCAACTACTTCCTAACTCTGTAACATTAGTTATTTTCTCATTTAGTTCCCTAATACCTTCATCAAAAAATGATGCAGTTAAAGGTTTTGCGTAATTGGAGATATTATTAACCTTTATTTCCCCATCTTTTTCAAATTCGATAGTTATTCCGAATTGAATTTTGACGGAGCCTAATTCGTTAATAATATCTCTCAATTTTATAATTAATTGTTCTGGAAATATTATTTCCTTTATATTTAAGTCGCTAGTATTTAAACTTAATATTTGATGGGTACCCCTTAGATCTTTTTGTATTATGGGAACATTACCCCCTATTTGTATTATATTTAATCCATCCCAAGAATCAAAGGAATTGAATAATCCGACCTGGGATTCAACAAAAGGCAATCCGACCTGGGATTCAACAAAAGGCAATCCGACCTGGGATTCAACAAAAGACAATCCGTCCTGGGATTCAACAACCAATCCATCATTGGATTCAACAACTAATCCAGCCTGGGATTCAACCTCTAATCCGACCTGGGATTCAAAAGAAGAAGTATCTAATTTAATTTTTTTATTTGTATTATTTTTTTCTATAGTTGAGGGTCTTTTAAAAACACTATCTTTTTTAAAATTAAACCTATCTAAATGTTGTTTATGTTTATTATAAAAAACGCTATATGTTACAGGGTCACTAGTCTTACATACGGGACATATAAAATATGTTTTATTATAATATTTTTTCGTGTAATAATTCTCCATTATAGAATGGCAATTATTATCATGTTCTTTCGATGAACAATAATTTGGATAAAGTATACCTATAAAATAAAAATTTAATAAAAAAAATATATATATAATTTAAATGAAATTTTTTAATAATTGTTTACGCAAAAATTTACAAATTTTATTTACTAAAAAATAAAAATTTACTAAATTAAAAATATTAACATTTAATTAAATAAAAAATTATATTAAATTTCCTTTAAATTATATAAAAAAGTAATCAATACTTACATTGTAAATTTTCATTTCGATTTATTGACACATTGACATCATTTTTCTCTTTATTCATATTACCTAAATTATTAATTAATTAAATCAATAAATTTAAAATTATGTTTACTTTTTCTTTTCAAATTTCCTTTAATCTTCGATTTTAAATTGTCTTCATTAATATTATCTAAATTAATTAATAAATTAATTAATAAATTAATTAATAAATAAATTAAAATTTACCAAATTCCTGAATTTTTTCTCGAACATTCATAACGTTTTCTATTAAAGAATTCATTTTTAAAGGTTAATTATTTGTTAAATGTGAATAATGATTGATTATTGTTTATAGATTATTATTGTTTATAGATTATTATTGTTTATAGGAACAAATTCTAACCAATCAAAATCAAGGAAGGGTAGGGAAAAATATATTACGTTGCGGTATTTTAAAATTAAAATTTATTTTAAAAACACATTTTGACGTTAAAATCGAGTTATGTAACAAAGACATAATAAACTTATTATTTACTACAAATATTTCACCTATCAAATACCTAACTAGAGATGATATATATTGATTGTTCATAAAAGCAAACTTAATCATAAATTTCTGTATATTATTTTGTAAATTATTTCTGTAAATTAAATTTTGTATATTATTTCTGTAAATTATCAAGTAAATTTAAAGTTCTTGATAAGGTTAACTGGTTTCTTAAAAAAGTTCATCAATGTGTAAATATTCTTAGAAAATTATTGAAAAAAAAATTATTTAGTCAAATGCGATTACAAAGTCATCTAAAATTAAACCAATTACTTAATTATTAACATAACAGTCATTAAAAAAAAATTAATTTTTATTTAAAATTTAACAAATTATCAAGAAATTCAATTAAAATCATCATTAAAACTTTAAATTTTTTAATAAATCAACATGAAATTCTTAGAAATATGAAAAAAAATATTATTACAAAGTTATATCCTATCACATGATTATTAACCTGACTGTCATTAAAAATAATTTTTATTTAAAAAAAAAACCAATCAATTAAAATGCATCCAATTATCAAGAAATTAATTAAATTTATCTTAGAACTAACTTAAAATTTTTAAATATTCATTCAATCCACATGAAATTCACGAAAATGATAAAAATTCACAAAAACCATCAAATCTAAAAAAAAATAATTACTAATGAATACCTTAAACACCAAAATTTATCTAAATAATCTTTCAAATTAATTCATTAAAATTGAAGACAACACGCTCTATTTTGTCATTACATTCAATTAAAATTAAATAAATCAAGATAAGAACTTTGATAAAAAATATTATTTTAAAATGGTAAAAATTTACACTGTAGTGTTAAATGAAAAGGTAATTATTCTTTAAATCTAATTAACTTAGTCATAATTTTCTTTAATTTAACCCTTTATTTACTTAATTTAGTCCTTGTTTACCGAATATAGAAGTTTAAAATATAGACCATTGATTACTTTAATTTAAAAATGTATCCCTTAATTTACATAATTTCCATCAAAAATTATTTCAAAAAATTTTTTCTAAAATTGTCATTGAAAAATATTTCATAAAAGTTTTCATTTAAAATTTTCATTGAAAAATATTTCATAAAAATTTTTATTAAAAATTACCATTGAAAAATTATTCATAAAAATTTCCATCTAAAATTACTTAAAAAATTATTTCATAAATATTTTCATTAAAAAATTTCAATTCTCAAACACCTTCTATTATTTTGTTAATAAATTTAAAATCTTACTTTAATTTGCTTATTACATTACTTATTTAAAAATTATTAATTTAATTTACTTATTTAAAATATTTGACCATTAATTACTTAATTTAAAAATTTGGACCTTAATTAACTTTAATTTAATTTTTTAGAACCTTAATTTACTTTAATTTTAAATTTTGACCCTTAATTAACTTTAATTCAAAATTTGGACCTTAATTTACTTTAATTGGAAATTTTAGACCTTAATTTACTTAATTGAAATTTTAGACCTTAATTTGTTTATTTATCTTTAATTTACTTAAGTTTAAAAATATATACCATAATTTACTTTAATTTAAAATTTTAGACCATAATTTACTTAATTGAAAATTTTAGACCTTAATTTACTTAATTGAAAATTTTAGACCTTAATTTACTTAATTGAAAATTTTAGACCTTAATTGAAAATTTTAGACTTTAATTTACTTAATTGAAATTTTAGACCTTAATTTACTTAAGTTTAAAAATATATACCATAATTTACTTTAATTTAAAATTTTAGACCATAATTTACTTAATTGAAAATTTTAGACCATAATTTACTTAATTGAAAATTTTAGACCTTAATTTACTTAATTGAAAATTTTAGACCTTAATTTACTTAATTGAAATTTTAGACCTTAATTTGCTTATTTATCTTTAATTTACTTAAGTTTAAAAATATATACCATAATTTACTTTAATTTAAAATTTTAGACCATAATTTACTTAATTTAAAATTTTAGACCATAATTTACTTAATTGAAAATTTTAGACCTTAATTTACTTAATTGAAAATTTTAGACCTTAATTGAAAATTTTAGACCTTAATTTACTTAATTGAAATTTTAGACCTTAATTTGCTTATTTATCTTTAATTTACTTAAGTTTAAAAATATATACCATAATTTACTTTAATTTAAAATTTTAGACCATAATTTACTTAATTGAAAATTTTAGACCTTAATTTACTTAATTGAAAATTTTAGACCTTAATTTACTTAATTGAAAATTTTAGACCTTAATTGAAAATTTTAGACCTTAATTTACTTAATTGAAATTTTAGACCTTAATTTACTTAAGTTTAAAAATATATACCATAATTTACTTTAATTTTAAATTTTAGACCATAATTTACTTAATTGAAAATTTTAGACCATAATTTACTTAATTGAAATTTTAGACCTTAATTTACTTAATTGAAAATTTTAGACCTTAATTTACTTAAGTTTAAAAATATATACCATAATTTACTGTAATTGAAAAATTTGGACCATAATTTACAGTAATTTAATTTTTTTAGACCATAATTTCATGTAAAATTGTCATTGAAAAAATTTTCATTTCTCAGGCCCCGTTTATAGTAGGTAGTTAGTAGCCCCCCGCAGCAACTCACATTTTTTGCTGCAACTTTTGATTACGCAATTGTTGCAACTAGTTTTTTTTTTGTATTATTACGCAATTGTATTATTTTTTTTTTCTAGAATTTTCAATACAAAAAAAAACTAGTTGCAACAATTGCGCAATCAAATGTTGCAGTAAAAAAAAGATGCAGCATAAAAAAAGGCTTGCATATCCAGCGGCGGGCTCCTAACTACCTACTATAAACGGCGCCTGAGAAATGAAAATTTTTTCAATGACAATTTTACATGAAATTATGGTCTAAAAAAATTAAATTACAGTAAATTATGGTCCAAATTTTTCAATTACAGTAAATTATGGTATATATTTTTAAACTTAAGTAAATTAAGGTCTAAAATTTTCAATTAAGTAAATTAAGGTCTAAAATTTCAATTAAGTAAATTATGGTCTAAAATTTTCAATTAAGTAAATTATGGTCTAAAATTTAAAATTAAAGTAAATTATGGTATATATTTTTAAACTTAAGTAAATTAAGGTCTAAAATTTCAATTAAGTAAATTAAGGTCTAAAATTTTCAATTAAGTAAATTATGGTCTAAAATTTTAAATTAAAGTAAATTATGGTATATATTTTTAAACTTAAGTAAATTAAAGATAAATAAGCAAATTAAGGTCTAAAATTTCAATTAAGTAAATTAAGGTCTAAAATTTTCAATTAAGTAAATTAAGGTCTAAAATTTCAATTAAGTAAATTATGGTCTAAAATTTTCAATTAAGTAAATTATGGTCTAAAATTTAAAATTAAAGTAAATTATGGTATATATTTTTAAACTTAAGTAAATTAAGGTCTAAAATTTCAATTAAGTAAATTAAGGTCTAAAATTTTCAATTAAGGTCTAAAATTTTCAATTAAGTAAATTAAGGTCTAAAATTTTCAATTAAGTAAATTAAGGTCTAAAATTTTCAATTAAGTAAATTATGGTCTAAAATTTTAAATTAAAGTAAATTATGGTATATATTTTTAAACTTAAGTAAATTAAAGATAAATAAGCAAATTAAGGTCTAAAATTTCAATTAAGTAAATTAAGGTCTAAAATTTTCAATTAAGGTCTAAAATTTTCAATTAAGTAAATTAAGGTCTAAAATTTTCAATTAAGTAAATTAAGGTCTAAATTTTCAATTAAGTAAATTATGGTCTAAAATTTTAAATTAAAGTAAATTATGGTATATATTTTTAAACTTAAGTAAATTAAAGATAAATAAGCAAATTAAGGTCTAAAATTTCAATTAAGTAAATTAAGGTCTAAAATTTTCAATTAAGGTCTAAAATTTTCAATTAAGTAAATTAAGGTCTAAAATTTTCAATTAAGTAAATTAAGGTCTAAAATTTTCAATTAAGTAAATTATGGTCTAAAATTTTAAATTAAAGTAAATTATGGTATATATTTTTAAACTTAAGTAAATTAAAGATAAATAAGCAAATTAAGGTCTAAAATTTCAATTAAGTAAATTAAGGTCTAAAATTTTCAATTAAGTAAATTAAGGTCTAAAATTTCAATTAAGTAAATTATGGTCTAAAATTTTCAATTAAGTAAATTATGGTCTAAAATTTAAAATTAAAGTAAATTATGGTATATATTTTTAAACTTAAGTAAATTAAGGTCTAAAATTTCAATTAAGTAAATTAAAGTCTAAAATTTTCAATTAAGGTCTAAAATTTTCAATTAAGTAAATTAAGGTCTAAAATTTTCAATTAAGTAAATTATGGTCTAAAATTTTAAATTAAAGTAAATTATGGTATATATTTTTAAACTTAAGTAAATTAAAGATAAATAAACAAATTAAGGTCTAAAATTTCAATTAAGTAAATTAAGGTCTAAAATTTCCAATTAAAGTAAATTAAGGTCCAAATTTTGAATTAAAGTTAATTAAGGGTCAAAATTTAAAATTAAAGTAAATTAAGGTTCTAAAAAATTAAATTAAAGTTAATTAAGGTCCAAATTTTTAAATTAAGTAATTAATGGTCAAATATTTTAAATAAGTAAATTAAATTAATAATTTTTAAATAAGTAATGTAATAAGCAAATTAAAGTAAGATTTTAAATTTATTAACAAAATAATAGAAGGTGTTTGAGAATTGAAATTTTTTAATGAAAATTTTTATGAAATAATTTTTTAAGTAATTTTAGATGGAAATATTTATGAATAATTTTTCAATGGTAATTTTTAATAAAAATTTTTATGAAATATTTTTCAATGACAATTTTAGAAAAAATTTTTTGAAATAATTTTTGATGGAAATTATGTAAATTAAGGGATACATTTTTAAATTAAAGTAATCAATGGTCTATATTTTAAACTTCTATATTCGGTAAACAAGGACTAAATTAAGTAAATAAAGGGTTAAATTAAAGAAAATTATGACTAAGTTAATTAGATTTAAAGAATAATTACCTTTTCATTTAACACTACAGTGTAAATTTTTACCATTTTAAAATAATATTTTTTATCAAAGTTCTTATCTTGATTTATTTAATTTTAATTGAATGTAATGACAAAATAGAGCGTGTTGTCTTCAATTTTAATGAATTAATTTGAAAGATTATTTAGCTAAATTTTGGTGTTTAAGGTATTCATTAGTAATTATTTTTTTTTAGAGTTGATGGTTTTTGTGAATTTTTATCATTTTCGTGAATTTCATGTGGATTGAATGAATATTTAAAAATTTTAAGTTAGTTCTAAGATAAATTTAATTAATTTCTTGATAATTGGATGCATTTTAATTGATTGGTTTTTTTTTTAAATAAAAATTATTTTTAATGACAGTCAGGTTAATAATCATGTGATAGGATATAACTTTGTAATAATATTTTTTTTCATATTTCTAAGAATTTCATGTTGATTTATTAAAAAATTTAAAGTTTTAATGATGATTTTAATTGAATTTCTTGATAATTTGTTAAATTTTAAATAAAAATTAATTTTTTTTTAATGACTGTTATGTTAATAATTAAGTAATTGGTTTAATTTTAGATGACTTTGTAATGCATTTGACTAAATAATTTTTTTTTCAATAATTTTCTAAGAATATTTACACATTGATGAACTTTTTTAAGAAACCAGTTAACCTTATCAAGAACTTTAAATTTACTTGATAATTTACAGAAATAATATACAAAATTTAATTTACAGAAATAATTTACAAAATAATATACAGAAATTTATGATTAAGTTTGCTTTTATGAACAATCAATATATATCATCTCTAGTTAGGTATTTGATAGGTGAAATATTTGTAGTAAATAATAAGTTTATTATGTCTTTGTTACATAACTCGATTTTAACGTCAAAATGTGTTTTTAAAATAAATTTTAATTTTAAAATACCGCAACGTAATATATTTTTCCCTACCCTTCCTTGATTTTGATTGGTTAGAATTTGTTCCTATAAACAATAATAATCTATAAACAATAATAATCTATAAACAATAATCAATCATTATTCACATTTAACAAATAATTAACCTTTAAAAATGAATTCTTTAATAGAAAACGTTATGAATGTTCGAGAAAAAATTCAGGAATTTGGTAAATTTTAATTTATTTATTAATTAATTTATTAATTAATTTATTAATTAATTTAGATAATATTAATGAAGACAATTTAAAATCGAAGATTAAAGGAAATTTGAAAAGAAAAAGTAAACATAATTTTAAATTTATTGATTTAATTAATTAATAATTTAGGTAATATGAATAAAGAGAAAAATGATGTCAATGTGTCAATAAATCGAAATGAAAATTTACAATGTAAGTATTGATTACTTTTTTATATAATTTAAAGGAAATTTAATATAATTTTTTATTTAATTAAATGTTAATATTTTTAATTTAGTAAATTTTTATTTTTTAGTAAATAAAATTTGTAAATTTTTGCGTAAACAATTATTAAAAAATTTCATTTAAATTATATATATATTTTTTTTATTAAATTTTTATTTTATAGGTATACTTTATCCAAATTATTGTTCATCGAAAGAACATGATAATAATTGCCATTCTATAATGGAGAATTATTACACGAAAAAATATTATAATAAAACATATTTTATATGTCCCGTATGTAAGACTAGTGACCCTGTAACATATAGCGTTTTTTATAATAAACATAAACAACATTTAGATAGGTTTAATTTTAAAAAAGATAGTGTTTTTAAAAGACCCTCAACTATAGAAAAAAATAATACAAATAAAAAAATTAAATTAGATACTTCTTCTTTTGAATCCCAGGTCGGATTAGAGGTTGAATCCCAGGCTGGATTAGTTGTTGAATCCAATGATGGATTGGTTGTTGAATCCCAGGACGGATTGTCTTTTGTTGAATCCCAGGTCGGATTGCCTTTTGTTGAATCCCAGGTCGGATTGCCTTTTGTTGAATCCCAGGTCGGATTATTCAATTCCTTTGATTCTTGGGATGGATTAAATATAATACAAATAGGGGGTAATGTTCCCATAATACAAAAGATCTAAGGGGTACCCATCAAATATTAAGTTTAAATACTAGCGACTTAAATATAAAGGAAATAATATTTCCAGAACAATTAATTATAAAATTGAGAGATATTATTAACGAATTAGGCTCCGTCAAAATTCAATTCGGAATAACTATCGAATTTGAAAAAGATGGGGAAATAAAGGTTAATAATATCTCCAATTACGCAAAACCTTTAACTGCATCATTTTTTGATGAAGGTATTAGGGAACTAAATGAGAAAATAACTAATGTTACAGAGTTAGGAAGTAGTTGGATTATAAAAAAAATAACAGAAATTCACTTCACTATAACAAAAATAAGTAGGTTAAGTAGATTAAGTGGTAGGAGTTTCATTGAACTACCTACTTGTCTAAAAAATAAATATTGTTTAATTAATATAAAAAACACCGATGATTCATGTTTTTTATATAGCATTTTAGCTATTTTAAAATATGATGAGGTTGTTAGACAATATAGAAATAGGACATCAAGTTATAATTTATCAGACTTAATATATAATCCATTAGATTTACCCATGAAATTAAAAGACATTAGAAAATTTGAGGCCAAAAATCCCGGCTTAATAATTAATGTTTTTTCTTATGACAATAGCAAACAATTAACAGATAATTACGTTTTAAAACATCCACATTTAGACATTATACATCGTTCCAAAGTTTTAAATGGAACTGTAATTAATTTACTATTATTAAATAAAGGAAACAATTTCCATTACGTAGCTATAAGTAATTTAAATAGGTTACTGAATTGCCACATAAACACTAGTTGTCCTACACGCATACAATCATTATGGTGCCATCGGTGTTTGAATGGTTTTCAAAATAGAAACGCACTGGAAAAACATGAAATATTATGCAAACGTAATCAATTAGGAACAACTCTTTATACTTTCCCTCAAAATAAATTCTTACAGTTTACTGACTCGGTCGAAACAGTAACTCCTCCTTTGTAGTTTATGCCGATTTTGAGGCTATTTTACCTTCTGATAATCTTCATTTCAACGACACATGCCAATATCTGCTGGTCTTTTACTTGTAAATAACTTTGACGGATCTAAATCATATCAACAATTCATAGGGTTTAGATTGCGTCGAGAGTTTTTTAAGTGCTATAGAGGATATAGCATTAAATACGGTTCTTCCTTTTTATTATAAAATGGGTAGGAAACCTATGATTAAATTAACGAAAATTGAACAACATCAATTCTTAGTGCATTCCGTTTGTTATCTTTGTTTGAAATCTATCGTCGGATCCTAGTTAGAGATCACGATCATTTTACGGGGAATACTTGGGTGCAGCTTGTAGCACATGTAACATAAATAGGAAAATAAATAAAATTTTGCCTATCGTATTTCATAACTTGAAGGATACGAATGCATCATATACTTAAATATGGATTAAATAAATTAAAAATTGGAACTTTAGGCTGCATCCGATAACGACGAAAAATTATTTCTTTGATTGCTCATTTAGGCAAAATTAGCTTAAGATTCATTGATTCTTATCAATTTGTCAATGATTCTTTGGCTAAAGCAGTCAAAACTTTGAATTCTTTGCCTTTTACTAATTCTGCTTTTTCTGGTACTATAGTTTTCTGAAAAGGAATCTTCCCTTATAATTTCGCCACTTCTTTAGATGTTCTACAAACTACGTATGAATTACCACCAATCTGTGAAGGTGTCACTGAGCTTGAGTATGAAAAAGCTCAGGAGATTTGGGTAGAACTAATTGCAGAACTTTATTAGATTATATGATGATCTACCTAAAACTTGATTGTTTTCTTTGCTGATTTCTTTCATCAGTTTAGGTGGAAATCCATTGCTCACAATAGATTGAACCATTGAATTATTGGAATTCCAGGTATGTCTTGGTCTTCTGCATTAATGTCTTTAAATGAACCATTGAGCTCATAACTGAAAACGAAATGTTTAGCTTTTATGAGGGTGGAATAAGAGGTGGTCTTACTTTTGTGAATAAGCATTACGTAAAAACCGACGAGAAACACCGAGTACTATATATAGATTAATAATCTTTATGGTTGGGCTTTAAGTCAATCATTACTTGTGGCGAATTTAGTTGGGTTCTTGATGGATTTGATAAAATAATGGATGAATGTAGGAATTTAAATCTTGAATCTTTGTCTTATGGATACACTCTTGAAGTTGATCTTGTAATTCTTCTGAGCTTCATGATAAGTTGGATGATTTCCCTGTTGCGCTGAAAAAATGAAACCTGCTGGGTCTAAGGTTGAAAAATTATTATTAACTCATCTTCCAAAATCTAATTATGTGATTCATTGAGATTATTAAAATTATATTTGGACTTGGTGTTAAAGTAACACGTGTAAATAGGGGTTAAGATTTAAGCATCTCCAATTTTAAAAAAAATATAGATACAAATACTGAATTACGGTCCAAAAGCATAAATAACTTAGATAAAATTATTATAAATACTAAATAACAGTTTATCGGCAAACGGTTGAAAATTTAAAGAGAAGAATGATCTTCGTCTTGTACA